>JAUZNC010013540.1:0-21990 GCA_034780395.1 Vannuccia rotundouncinata | reverse complement strand
TAATCATTATTTAGAGAAGAAATCATAGAGATATAACTATTCTAATCATTATTTAGAGAAGAAATCATAGAGATATATTAATACTACTTATATTTTATTTTGTATACCTAACTAGTATTTTTCTTATACATTAATTATTATTTTTGTGATATAGAATCAAAATATCAGGAAATTATTATGTGATATCAGTTTCTTTCACATAAATATTAAAGTTTTCTAACATTTTGAATGGTAAGATAAAGTATAACCGTTTTATATATCTAGCAGATATAATTGCTGTATTAGGCTTATATACTTTAAGTAATGTAATTTATTTAAATTAATGTATTAATAATAAATTTATTTAAATTTAATTACCATCAAATTAAAGGAAACGTCATCAATTTATTTTCAATACATACATAACGAACCTTAAGTCACACACTCCCCACTTAATCTATTATTAGCTGCTTACCGATTTTAAAATGCTTCAGTAATTATTTCATTAACTATTCGATGCAAATCGGAAGAACCTAACAGCAGATTTCTCAGCACCATTTAAAGTTATATATCTTTGATGATCATGATTTGCTCCAAATCTAATCGTTTCACCCGATTTTATTGAATGAATGTAATTATTGTCAGCAATTGATATAATATCCTACTCAAGATTTGTCCTTACAAAAAAATTTCATTCAACCAAATAGTTGTGTATAGGAATGAATATTAGCGAATATGTCATATTTAAAAAAAGATAAATTTCACTGTTTTTTTTACCGAGCAGAATATTGATTTTTGAAAATTTATAAATAATTGCTTTATGCGGCCAATTCTACCTTCCTCTTATAAATACAAGCTTAAAGATTGATTAGCAATACAACAAGGGGGTATGGGCATCTTTTGTATTTGTTTTGAAAAAATTAAATTTTAAGTCCTTTGATTTTAAAAGATATGATTGAGGAAAATGACTGTTTATCTTCATTATAAGAAGATATTTAATGGAAATATATTTCAAACATATTTGGAAAAGATAGAAAACCATAATATTAAAATACGTCTTTTAATAACTACTTTTAATCATGGCAAGCAATAACAGGTTGTCTACCCCCCCCCCCCTCCTTCCCCAGGCAATCAATCAACTTCTCAGCATCCCCCGCAACCCCAGGCCGCCCAGCGAATAGACCCAGACTCCCTCAAGTAGCTGCCATACCCCCCCTGACCAGTCTGAGACCCCAAGCTACCCCGCCTCCTCCTGGGGCGGTCAGAATGCTAGCAGCACATCTGGAGATCACCAATCCAGTGCTCCAGTCCTCCACCAGATCGCTCCACGAGTACGCTGATGTCGACCTGGACACGCCAGTGCAGTCCGTGACGTATACAAACCATGGCGCCACTGATAAAAAGCAAAGAAGGCACAGAACTGGCCACACGAAACATTAACTCGATCTCCATCCTTTTTTCTGTATTATATGCTTACGATGTTTTGAGATCTATCCTTTTTATTTTTATTCTTATTAGTAATTATGCTTTGATATTTTTCTGATTTTGAAGACTAGTTGTTGGGAATTTTATCGTCTCTTATCTAATTTACTAATGCATATTTTAATAATATTATGTCAGTGTGATAGTATAATTGTAAATATATCCAGCCCAATTATTTTTATTTGTAGTTAGAGCTTTTCTAGATATTTCGATAATTTTGTTGTTTTATATTTTTAATTGTTTATTATTGTTAATATGCGTTGTTTGTTACCAGTTTAAATACAATATCAGGAAAACAGTTATTATAAATTATAACTTTTTATTAATGATCAATAATTTTTTGAAATATGTAATAATATAAAAATTATTTTCTTTTGATTATGACTTTTAACTTTTCAAACATTTCTATGGAAAAATTGTTTATACCTGTGGTGGATTGCAGAACAAAGTTTGTTTTAAGTAAAGCTTAAGTTACATTCTGCATGCATACCGACCCTGTAATGTCAGGTAAAGCACAGAAGTTATAAGTTCGGATATCCTGGTCATTCTGTTAGCTAATTTATTGAAGTCAGTTCCAATGCGGAAGATATATAGATACACCATTATTCGTCCACTGAACAATTCTCCATGCATGATTAAATGAATTATTGAGACATGTTTACGTGTAATTATTTAGTTTATCATTATCAAATATTTGCGAAGATATTTCAACTAAAGTTAAAGCGTAAAGGAAAGTCTTAAACATCTAGTGATATAGTGTAATCGTTTCTTGTGTACTCGTAGGTTAATCTACGGAAGTAATTACAAGTACAAACATAACTTTGCTGATTAAATGCAAATATTACACAAAAGTCGGCGAACATTTCAGACGTCGAATATTCCTACAATGGCTGGATGAGTTTCAAACGATAAATAGTCTGTTTAATCAATGCAGGTCGATAGTTCTCAGATATTCATTTATTTTTTAATCAAAGTCTGTCTTCATAACGCTAGAAAAACCCGTGCACCTGCATGCTTTCTGTGGAATAGTTAGACAAATACAAAATGGTTAAAGATACCTTTAAAACTTTAATGGATATACGTTTGAGAAGCAGCTAAATATGGGCAGGGGTCATCTAATTGTTGGGGAGAAATCTGGAAAAGAGTTGAGCGGAATAAATGGAAACATTTTATATATATATATGGGCAAAAATTTACAAGACAATCTTCTTTTATCTTTAATATGAATAGATCCTTCTCGACAGGCCATTTAGCCTCACATCGATCTAGATATTCACTGAATTGGATGTTAAAAAATGCGATATTTAAATTAATAAATTATTTAACAAAACTGTTTTGAATAAAAACGGTGTATGTATATCGCTGGGATATAAAATTCGAATATTTTCTATAGTTAACTCAGGAAGAAATGGTTAGATATTAAATTTATTAAATAATTTAGTATTATAGATAATTGTTTTGTAAAATTATGATGCCTTCAGACACTTCTAAAATTTTAATATTTTGTTTCTTGTTAAAATAGAACAAATTAAATGCTACGTTAAAATTATCAATACTAACTATATATATACCTAAGTTTTAAAGATTATTTTAAATTTTCATTACTAAATTTATAACTAATTGCTTGTATATTAAATGTATAATTAATTTGAACTATAGATAACTGAAATTTTCCCAATTTAAAAAAATAATAAGTTTTTTTTTTATTTTTTATTACCTACAAGGTATAGATATAAAATATTTAACAATCTAAAAAAATAATTTTAATTCGAGTTAATTTTTAAAATATTTAGTCATTTCATATTTTACATCAATTTTAAAATAATTATACTTGTTTTTATTATATTTTATAAATTAATAATTTTGTGAGATCAATCCATTTTGCAATCAAATGTAATAATATATTCTGTTAATAACGAAAAATAATAGTGTTGTGTCCTTATACCTTTTTAAGATCAAATACGTCAAATAACCAGAAACCAATGTTTTATTTAAAAACAAAATTTAGCCCACATGTGCAAGGTACCTACACAAAAAGTTTTGCAAATTTGGGGGTTTACTTAATAATTGTAATATGAAATAATGTTATGGAAAAACTATATATTTGTAGCAATATCTTATAGGCTTATTTTTTCTAAATTTCCAGAATTATATTTATTAAAACAAGAACAGCATAAAGTAAACTACTTGACTTAATTTGTGAACACAGAAATTTATAGTAGTATGAGATAGTGATCTACAGCCCAACAAAGGATTTAATTTTCCCTCTCTTTTACTAGTTAAAATTTCTGAACCTTTGCTAGTTAAATTTCGCCGCAACTTTACGAGTAAAATAGTGACAAATGATAATTGAGTATCATGGTATATAAGGAGGTGTCAGTGTGAGTTGTTGATTTTATTCTCTTTTCTTACTATCGCTGCTACGGTCGTCAATTTGATAGTCTCTCTCTCATTTCTTCTCATTCTTCGAGCGCTATACCTTATCTTTATCCTTGTCGATTATAAGGAGCGTAATTCGTCAGACGAATTGTTTTTTTATCAGGAACACAATCCGTCGGACCAATTTAGTTATTTTATCAGGAACGCAATCCATGGGACGAATTATTTTAAAATAACACAATTAGTCGGGTGACTCAAATCGTCGGCACATGGGGTTGGATAGCGTTCTTCAGTAAATGTGTGGGTAAATGTTTGAAGAACGTAATCCGTTGGGTTGTGCCGACGATTTGCGTTCTTTAATCAGGAACGCAATTCGTCGGACGAATTGGATAATTTTATCAGTAACGCAATCCGGCGGACGAATTTAGTTCTTTCAGGCATTTAAAAATGTTTTTAATTCAAATTATTGCCCAGGAGCTACGCTAAAATTTCTAATGATAGACCAGGAATTTGCGGTAGAAATGGCGCCTCGTCAATAGTATCAGAAATAGCGGCCATTGTAGTGGAGAAAGAGACTTTGTAGGGAGATAAACGTCGTTGAAATCAATGGTAAGAATTGAGGTTAATCGTAATGAGTAGAAGACATGTGAAGCTTGAAAATAAGAATGCAATAAAATACAAAAATATTACAAGTATTTTAAATTAATAAAATTTGTGTGTGCTTTCTGGGCTCTAATTGGAAACCTTGGCAAAAATTTGAATTAAAAATATTTTAAATTTACTTGAAGAATAATATTACAAGTAGAAATTACTAATAGAAATTTTGGAATGGCTCCTGGGCCTCAATTATGATTTATGATTTACTATTGGGGGGCCGGGGAGGCCAGTGCCCCCAAGAGTCGGAGTGGGGGGCCAGAGTATGTTTTGGCTCTCCAATATTAAAATATTATGTATTCGGCACTGTATTATAATAATAAATATACATTTTATTTGTCCACCAGTGGTCAGTATACTCACTGGTTTATTGATTTTGTAAATTTATATTATTATCTACCAATTCATCATATGAGAGTATAGTTTCGCAATCAAAATAATATAATATGACAATTGATCTAAACACCTATTTATATGCATTCTAGGCAGTGACACCCAAAAAATTGCGGATTTAAAAAAATAAAAATAAAGTTTCACCCTAAAAACTGCGAATTCTAACTGTTTCAGTTTCTCGTAATAATGATTTTAGAGGCCTTTAAATCCATTTTAGAGCGCTATTTTTCAAAACTTTCCGCTACGCCGGTATAGCCTCGGTATAGCCTCGTATAGATTGAGCGGTGCCCCCGCAACATTGAAAAGTTTCTACGTGCCTGTATTCATATTATTTTGAAATGACTTCTAAAATAATATTAGGCATATTTTTGAAAATTTGGGGTTGGCTCCTGGTTCCTGATATGAATTATACATTTATACATTTATACATTATAGTGTGAATTTTAATCTGACTTGTAAATAAATATAAAAATGATAATATTAAAAGTATATACTGCACATATATATTTTTATGAAAAATGTAAACAGTAGCAATTCTTGCCATGCAATATGGAACAGCAGTAATCTGACAAAGCTCATTAAATTTACTAATCAATAGCTGACATAATACTCTACAGACTTTCGTCTCAATGGTTTACGCTCTTGCGCCCACCATCAAAAGATTATATTACCACACCCACAGGCTCATCCCATGCAAGGCAACCTCAGAAATTAATATAAATTGAAGTATATGTAGGCAAGGTAAGATTATATTAGAACTTTGCATTGCTATACTTTGTCTCATTAGTCAACAATGTTTATATTGTAAAATATTTGTAAAATATACTTTTAAAAAATATCTAAAAATAATTTATTTTTTAGTTTATCCATTTTATTCAAAAATTTTGAAATTTTTGAAAATTTTGTTTTGAAATTTGTATTCTTCATATGCAACCTAGTACTATTAGACTCGATAACTATAATTAAACAAGTTTTTTTCAAGTAAAATCAAATTCTGCATGCGCAATATTGACTTACGACTAAATAATTAAATACTGCAATTACTCTGAATAGATGGAATGATAATTAGTATGAAGGAACAGAAAGAAAAGGTATAGCGCTCGAACAATTCGGACAAGTATAACAGAAGAAATGAGAGAGAGATTTTCAAAGAGACGACCGTAGCAGAACTTCTAAGAAAGGAGTATGAAATCAACAACTCATACTCCTTATATACCATTAAAATCAATTCTCATTCGTCAGAATTTAATTCAAAACGGCGTGTGGAAATTTAGCTAGTAAAGGTGCGGAAAAATTTAATTAGTAAATTTTGAAAAAAAATTTACATGCATTTTACCGGAGAAGGGGGGTCTTTGTTTAAACAAATGATCTTCTGTTGGTGTCCTGGAGATCACTATTTCATACTACTTTAAACAAAATAATATATATATATATATTAAAAGGTAGAAGATAACAAGAAATATACAAACCGATTATAAAAAAGACCTTTGATACAAATGATGACATGCTTTGAATTAGTTTAAAATTATCAATAATTAAATATATATAAAAAGTCTATTATTCACAACATTAATTAAGAATTTTAAATACTGTAACTCCAAATTGATTAAATGTTAATTTTCAAATGTTGATTGGTTATAAAAGATACTTTATTGTACAGAAAAAAATTTATAATTTAAAAATACAAAAAAGAATAGAAATTTCCTATGCATACCATATAGGCACGATTAAATCAGGAAAAGGACACACCCGAAAAGTATAATTTTGTTTAGTTGGTTTTGCTACACTCAATCATTTTAAGTTGCTTGTGCCTATAAATACGAAGAGGTTTTCTATTCCGTTGGCAATCCAAGTGAACTAAATGTGAAAATCGAATTACAATTTTGATGTTCTTGTTATATGGGTCACAAAATTTAGTGATATATTTCTACCCAGTGTATATACCTACTTTTTCTAAATCTAGGATATTATCCGTCCTGGATCTTGATGGCATAAAAAGAAGTTTAAAGATTTGAAAATTTCGTATATGCCTTTAAAAGAGCTTTGTGAAGACAATTGGAAAATTATTTTAAAATTAATTTAAAAAATATCTTAACAATATTTAAAGGATATTAAATACTAAACCAAAATGAACTAAATCATTTTAGCTCAATACAATAACAGTGGCTTCAAATTTTATTTAAATTCAATTGATATAAATGACTTAACAATTTATTATTTAAAATCAATTTTATATCATTCGTGCCTAATTTAAAGATAGTACTTATGTTTAAACGATTTTTATAAGAAAAACTACATACTCTTTTAACGATTACTAACAAACGTAAAAATAAATTAGAAAAAAAAGAAAGTAGAAAATAGAAATTAGAAATTAGAAAAAATAAATACTAATATTATATTAAAATATAAATAAAAAGGTAGATATGAAGGAAAATGAAGTATATACAAAAGAAGAATGAAAAATTCACAAGTAAAAGAAAACACCTTATTGAATATAGAAAAATTTAGAACTAAGATGAAAACGAATGCGAAATAAAGAAGATAAAATTAGAAAGAATATTAGGTAGACGATCATAATAGAACAAATTTTAGATAATATTTTTAAAATTGTTTTTTTGGTTATGTCATAATTTTATAACCAAACGATTAACCGCAAGTTGCAAAACTCTGCAATAAGTATACAAAACAATCAGCAAGTATAGAAAAATCAACATTTACGTTTTTTATAAAACATTGAACGAACTAAAAGTTAAACTTGTATTTATATTCTATATATTTCAAGACAATAAAAAAACAATTATATATAATTACCCTTATTTATTATTGATTCAAATTATGTGTTGTACTTTAGGTGTGTTTTGAGATAACATTGGTGTATAACCATCCTTTGAATAGATCGTAATGATTGAGAATAAAAATATCAACGTTATCTTTTTAGAACACAAATTAGAATCTATAATTTTAAATATTGAATTTGGAAACACATTTTAAATACTGAAAACAACAACAATAATGAAAATTAAGTTAAATGGTTTTTCCTAAATTTTAATCAATAACTATAACGTTCTACTTTTTTAATACATCCATCTGATAATGGATGAATTTAATATTACATTAAAATAACTTTTTTCTATAAGAAAATCTAGCCAATTTACACTCTATTTGGTTTCTATGTCACATACTACTAATAGAGAAAATTTTCCATTTATATACATCTCCGAATCGTAGAATGTACACTTAAAAAGTTATCTTCTGGTATTACCAATCTTTAGAAGCTTTTGAAAAGCCCTCCTAAAGTCCATATTGAAAACAGTATAGATAACAGGATTGAGCGCGCTGTTTATATAACCGAGCCAAACAATAAAGTTTTCAATACGGGGATCCCAATTCTTCAGACATGCTTGACCGCAAAAGGGCATGATGACGTACATGAGGAAGAAGGGGACCCAGGAAAGCACAAACACTCCCATAATGATGCCTAAGGTTCGCGTGGCTCTTCGCTCCCTTGACAGAGAAATCTTCTGACGTTCGTGGACGAAGTGGCCCATTCCTCCGCCTGTATTGTTGCTGTTAGTGTGAGGATTAGTTGATCCGTGGGTGGGACCTTGCGTTGTTCTGGACTCCCCATTGTCACTGTTGTCGTTAGCCGCCTGATCCCTGTCGGACGAGCTATCATCATTGGGGCCCCCTTTCTTACTCCTCCTCTTCTTGTTCCCCTTTTTCCTGGACGATCGCTTATTTGTATTTTCGCCCCCATTCGTGTCCGCGGTGGTTTCATTGCCCTTGCAAAGAGGAGAGGTTGCTGTACAAGGAACCTTGTTAAGGGCTGACCGATCCCTGCGCTGTTGGAGACGCTTTTGAACTGCCAGGAATATGTTAAAGTATACGACACACATGACGATCGCGGGTATAAAAAAGGATAATGATGCGGAAAATATAACGTAGCCCTTCTCGTCGGTAAGCATACACACACTCGTGTCGTTGGAGGTCTTCTTCCAGCCAAAGAGGGGAGGAATTGAGATAAGACCACTCAACACGTACACCAGAAAGATCATGAGCAGGACCATCTTGAGGGTTCGCTGATTTGCATAAGACATTGGACATCGGATAGCCCAGTATCGGTCCAGGGCGATGGCGCAGAGGTTGAGAATGGACGCGGTGCAAAAGAAAATGTCCGATGTGAGCCAGATGTCACATAGAACACTACCGAAGTGCCAACTACCCAGAACGTATGTGACAACGTTCAGCGGCATAACCAAAATGGAAACAGAGAGATCTGCAACAGCCAGCGAGACTATGAGGAAGTTCTGGACATTCCGGAGAGGCTTGTAAGTGAAGACGGATAGGATGACAAGGATGTTACCCAAAATGGTGCAAAAAATGATAACAGTCAGGACGAGTATGGCTAAACAGGCGTGCCACAGCGGTAGAGCCAGTATCCAGCCCAGGGCCGTATTACTCCCATTTTGATGAGTAACGTCGGTCGAGTTGTCCAGCGCCATATTTTAGTAATTTATTTATTGAGAAGAAGTGGACGACAAGTCTGAGTAGAGCGGGTATGCTGTTTGATGCTTTTTGGAGAGGGAAGATCCCAAATATGGCCATAAAAAAGAAGGGATTTTATTCGTTGAGCCTTCTTAAATTTCTCAACGGCAATTGGTTTAATTGTGTATTTGCGTGACATGAGTCGACTAATTTTTTTAAAGTTGACTCTTGTTGATAAAACTTTGCTGTCCCATAAGACCGTAAGAAAAGGTTAAATCAACACATGTTACAAGAATGTTATTAGAATATCGGGACGAAAAATAATTAATATAAATTAATTTTTGATATTTTAATCAAAACTTATAATTAAGCAAAATTACCAAAATATTTAGCAAATTAGCAAAATATAAAAATAGCAATATTATCATATATGTATATATTAATGTAATTTAAAATTCTCAAAACGTGGAGGCCAGCCACCCATCCCCAATCCATTATATAATTTAATAAATGTTTAATGTCAGAGAAACAGAGTTTACAAGCAAAGGTTATAAGTGTTGACAGGATATTATAACACGACATTCTTAATAGAATTATTATCAAATTAATAAGTTGAAGCTAGAAAAATGTATAATAGCAAGGACGGTAGTGTGTTCATTATTGGTTTGCTATTGTTACTGCCTTTCTGATTGAAACACGGGCAACAGTCATCGATTTTTTTGGACTTCCAATCCGCGGGACATTATTAACTGCGCTGAGTTATAGATCCTTCGCCAGTTAACGTCTTTTAATCAGTCTACTGAATTATTTTGTCTAAGTACCTACTGAACTAATATTGATCTATTTCGTTTTATGATTCAGCCTAACAGCAAACTCCCTTTTTGCCATTTCGTCGATAATAAATATAAATTATTTGTAATCTTTATTGACAAATTTGCCTTATGCTTTCTAAAAATCAATAGAAATATTTTTTTGAAAAATAAGTTTCTAAACGAATTTCTTCTTAAGTTAATTTATTTGTTATTATATAGTACTAAAATATAGTCTCCCCTAGGCAAACTATGAAATTTATTACTGAAAATATACTAAAAAGTCTACTGAAATGATATATTGTCGCATATATATGATAAAATTATGTAGCCATGAATGTTTTATTTTAAAAGTACAAAGATATATTTTAAAAACAGAATTTTTCTCGTTAATAATTAATGAGTATATTAATAAGTTTTAAAATAAATTACAAAGATCACATAATATTTATGGCTTAGAAACTATAACAGGTTTTGACACACCTAACTAGCATTATCTAATATACATATAATGTTACACATATTATTAAGTTGTAAATTAAACAATAGGCAATATAACAGAAATCGTAACATGTGTGCATTTATATATATACATAAAATACAAAAATGCATTGATTGTTTGTTTATAAAATCAGGTTTAACATAATTGGTAGATTACCCAAATGGAAAAGAAATCAACTTATTAAACCATTTTTAAACCGCTTCCGCTATCTATAGATACCTAATATCTGCGTAACAATATAACATTTGGTACAAAGAATCATTTAAAATCCTTTAAGCTAATGCAATGCAGATAATTTAATATACAATAAAAGTTATCTTATTGTTTGCAAAAAATACTCAGATACCTAATATATTTCTAAAAAACGGAAAATTGTGGAAATCTGTGGAAAAAACGGAAAATCTGGCTTATTTTTTTAGTCGCAGACTCTAAAAAACGGATTTCCGGTTAAAACCGGACATTTAGGAGCCCTGAATACTATTTGGGAACCCAGATGTATGTTTTATTAGTTAATATTAGTAAATAATCGACTAAGTTAAATGATTCTATACGTATACTGAACATGATTTGAAAAGTATTACAATTTTTATAAAGCGGTTAAAAAATCGCGTCTTATTTACTCGTAAAAGAATTTTGAAAAAATCTATTATGGGATGAATCGCGAAACAGGTAAAAATTCATTGAGAACTTTTCTTGAAATCTGTTCTAAATATTAACTATTTATGAATTTTATTTTCTTGATATAAATACATCGATACAGTAAATTTTCTATTTATAAATAATGTAATTAATATATATATATATATATATGCAACATAATTTTATCTTTGGTTGCTTCCAATTAATTGGAAAAAGAGTTCGTAATAATTGTGAACATTTAACATATAACTTAAACGGGACGATCAGCAACTAGGAATGTCTAACCATAGATTTCTCTTCTGTTTTCCAATTATGAAGCCCATTTTAATTAGTAAACTAGTTAGAGGCAGTTAAATTCTTATAAGTGTTCTGCTTTGTATATTATTCTTAGGAAGGATATATATACATTTTATTATAAAGCAACGGAAAATGATAAAAGTGCAAATAGACAAAGCAAAATGTAACTCGTACTAAAATACAAAGAAATTAGACGAAAGCAGAAAATGCCTTCCATTAATTTAGAATGAAAATAATAGTCAAGATATCATATAATAGCAACATCTCAGAAAACATTACTTACCATCATAACGAAACATAATTATTATTTATTTGGAAACGTTCGTGACAAATAAACCGTAATATCCCCCAACTTATATGAATGATAAATACATTCATGACATTAAAATAAACTAAAAAATGTGCTAATAAAAGTGAGCTAACAAATAAATATTTTAGGTACCATAATTTAGTACCCATAGAAATTAGATTAAGAAAATAAAAAATCAATTGTTTAATTAATACAATATTTATTTCTTCTTATTAGATTTCAACGATAGAACACGAAAATCTTAGCCCACGTGTAAAATATAAAAAGTTGCGTATTAAAATGATGGTTTTCTTGATAGATAAATAAATAAATACCGAAACAAATATTATGATACATTTAGATGAACAAAGGTCAAATAATCTTTTTTAACGGTTGAGTGTTGCAACAATTATTGAAAAGAAAACTTCAGGGCAACGGTAACACTTTGTACAAAGAGAGAAATGTTAGAGTAAGGCAGTCGGGCATCAAAGAAAATGAAAGAGAGACTACAGGTACGTTGTGCAGCGTAGTGATAGTACTGTCATGATTCCTGGTGAACCATCGCAAACAAACACTTGTGAGTTTGAGAAGAAGAATAGATATAGAATCGAGAAGTTCTAAAATATGACACAGCCTGTGTATTACAGCGAATAAAGATGAATAAGAGGATCTGGCTCCACAACTGAATATCCAGGGGACATCACTGTACAAGAAAGATGAAGGAGGGAGAGAGAGAGAGAGGGACGGTAATCATTTGCAAGAATTCTTTCTATGTGGGAAGTTGGGAATTAAATATTCACTCAAATGCAGGCTGCTCGTTCACTGGTTCTGAGGTGGAGTGTATTGGCACTGGAGAAGAGAAGTGGCGGGCAGGTGTCGCCTCATCTCACCCGGTACTGGTAGAAGTTGCAGAGGTGTTTGGAGAAGTTCCAGTTCATAAGGATAGAGATGAAGTAGATGAGTACCAGCCCGGTCATCGGGTAGAGGAGGATTTCTGTCCGCCGGAGGAATTGGAGATCTAAGGGTGGGCATAAGGAGACGCCGATTGTCTTTATATGAAGGAGAAATTGTGGACCTACTTGAAAAAACATGACAACTATATTTAAACTCACTTTTATAGCCGAGGAATGTGATGTATATGTAGTAGAGGGTGGCTACCAACCAGAAGGTGTTGCCTAGCAACCTCGATATGAGATAGTCATTGAGGATCACGGCTGAAATGGAGCAACACTTAGAGCGATATCAAAGCGAAACGGTGAAAATTGAGTCATCCAATCATCTCTATATTTTTAAATTGTGCAAGTTTTTGCTAAGTCCTTGGCGGCTACTATTTATTCATTGAAATTAAAAGAGAATAATGAAATGAGAAAAGTTAATTAATTATATGTCATTAAGAAAAAGTATTATAAATAGAATGTTGAAAAACAAAATTTCAGCTAAAATTAATCACATTAAAAAATAGAATACACGAACACATAAATAAAAAAGATAAATTCTTATTTCTCTCTTATACTATCTGAATTGAATTCTAGTTCTGGGAACAATTTAAATTTGTTATCCATCATGGCAAGATTTAGAATTGGCTTGAAAGAAGCGCAGAGAGAAAGAGAGAGATAGTTTCCTATTTAAAACCGCGACGAAATGATCCGTGTTGAATTTAATTGGATGACCAGTGGAGAACTGGAGATCTCAAGAGTCTCTTTGGAACCCTTTTGGTTGACCACTTGGCGACAGAAGGGCCGGATGTTACCCCTTATCTTTGCACTCTCACAGCTTCACTCTTATTGCTGTAAACACTTTGATTACTTGCCGCGGGTTACCAGGGCTGCTAACTGGCAAAGCACGGAGACAAGCTTTGATTCACTTTAAAAAACCCAGAAAAGTAGAGAATGATTTTCCAAGAAATTGTGTGTTTTAAAATATCTAATGAATTAACACAAGTAACAATAAAACACATTCAATTAAGTCTAAATAAAATAGGTTAGTTTGTTGAAAAATTCTTTGAACCAATTTAGCTAACAGGAAGCTATTGAAGACGATCCAACAATGCACTCGAGGCTGGCAAATTACCCATTAACATCTGTGGCGAGTATTTGCGGTACGTGACAATCCAGCGGGACCAAAGGAAGCATACTTATTGGTATAACGCTGAGTTAATTCTGAATCAATCAATACACAAGAATGAGAACTGGTATTGCTTCCAAGCTCTCGGGTAGAGGAAACAATACAATTCTATTCAAAATAATATTTTAATGGGAATTAAATTGTAAGTCATTCTTTCCTGGATCGATATAACCCATTTATTTATTACAAAAATGTCCATCTCAAACGAGAATGTTTTAAAAAATATATTAAGTGAAATGTTTCTCAGCTATAGTGAGAGTTCAAGGGGTACTCGATTTGTCAAGTAAAATGTATTAATTTATTTAGGAAAACAAGTTTTCTGTATATTTATTTTACAATATTATTAATTTAAAATAAATTAAAACGAATCTAATATAGTGATTGCCTAATCTAATCAATGTAATAATATTATATGTCAATATTGAGTAAAATTAAATTTGTTTGACTACTAATAATTAATGCCGTCATAACCAAGATTGTGTAATAAATAAGTCCGTCATAACCAAGATTGTGTAATAAA
This sequence comes from Vannuccia rotundouncinata, assembly GCA_034780395.1. NCBI lineage: Eukaryota > Metazoa > Platyhelminthes > Proseriata > Coelogynoporidae > Vannuccia > Vannuccia rotundouncinata. The sequence continues at coordinate 7,438 of JAUZNC010013540.1, read as the reverse complement.
TAAGTCCGTCATAACCAAGATTGTGTAATAAACAAGTCCGTCATAATCTAGATTGTGTAATAAATAAGTCCGTCATAACCAAGATTGTGTAATAAATAAGTCCGTCATAACCTAGATTGTGTAATAAATAAGTCCGTCATAACCAAGATTGTGTAATTAAGAAGTTCGTCATAACCAAGATTGTGTAATTAAGAAGTCCGTCATAACCAAGATTGTGTAATAAACAAGTCCGTCATAACCAAGATTGTGTAATAAACAAGTCCGTCATAACCAAGATTGTGTAATAAAAAAGTCCGTCATAACCAAGATTGTGTAATAAATAAGTCCGTCATAACCAAGATTGTGTAATAAACAAGTCCGTCATAATCTAGATTGTGTAATAAATAAGTCCGTCATAACCAAGATTGTGTAATAAATAAGTCCGTCATAACCTAGATTGTGTAATAAATAAGTCCGTCATAACCAAGATTGTGTAATTAAGAAGTTCGTCATAACCAAGATTGTGTAATTAAGAAGTCCGTCATAACCAAGATTGTGTAATAAACAAGTCCGTCATAACCAAGATTGTGTAATAAACAAGTCCGTCATAACCAAGATTGTGTAATAAAAAAGTCCGTCATAACCAAGATTGTGTAATAAATAAGTCCGTCATAACCAAGATTGTGTAATAAATAAGTCCGTCATAACCAATATTGTGTAATAAATAAGTCCGTCATAACCAAGATTGTGTAATAAATAAGTCCGTCATAACTAATAATAATAATTATTTCCATATTTTTGTTCAACATGCTTCATATTTTATTTATGATCTAATGGTTTCTAGATATTATTGACATAATTAGATTAAAAATAGTCAATTACCTTTCCATGTGATTTGTATGTCAGATTGAACTACAATTTTAGCTACATAATAGGTTTGGGAACTAGATTCAAATGTATATGTGGAGACTGAATACTATTTCTAATTTTGTCAATAATATTTTCTTTAAAATGTCCATTTTCCTGAAAAACTGGTCAAAATTACAGAAAAGCAGTGAAATAACCACAAATTCCTTACCTAGATTGCTTTTATATTGGGGTTTTAGAATGTTAATCTACGTAAAATTGGCTTTCTAGTGACACCAAACCAGAAACGATTGCAATTTGTTCTTGGCTAGGTTAATTTTTTTGAGTTTTTCTACTGGACTATACTGGAACATTATAAAACAAGCTATGCTAAAACGAAGCAGTCCACTAAAATTAGTTAGTATTTTTGCATTATTTGATGAAATAAATTATTAAATACAATTACGATATAATTCAAAACAAAAATCTGAAAAAATACACCCTAGTGACGTCATCAAGCTAGGAGAATCCCTCCAGGAAATTTTACTGTTTGTAATCAGAGTTGATCAACGAGGCATATCGATACGATTATCGGAATAGATGAAGCCTTCTACCCTACCCTACAGCCTTTGATACACTCGATTGATTCTGTCATTTCCCATTTCGCATTGGAATCAAGTGCAAAGAGAGAGCAAGAGATGTGAGAAAGGAGTCCATAAGAGAGTCTTTCTTTTGCATAAAAATAGATTGGAACGATGTTGTCCAATGACGTACGGAAGAAAAAAGTTCGAGTATATAGAGTTTATTATAATAGTAAACTTACAGTATGTAGTCCACAATAATTTATAACATATTTTAATCAGAATATTATCAAAACCGTATTTTGACGAAAATATTGATTTTAAAAAATGATTTAGAAGTAGCTATGTATTTATTTCCCAATTGTCACATAAGTCGCTAACATCAAATCGGAATGACTAATCTCCATAATTCAGACTTTAGTATAAAAAATATATGACGATATCACAGCAAATTATACTAGGAAAGGTCAATCTGACAATGTTGGTTAAATTGTTAGTATAATTAGTGGATTAATTGATTGCCTCATTCAATTATGTTAAAAACCTATATATATATACTACTTTTTATTATAAAAGTAGTACAAATAATTATATATAAAATGATTAACATTCAACTATAAAATACTATTTAAAAGCAAATAAAACTTACGATATAAAAAGGGAAGTTGAAGTAAGTGAAGAATCATAAGTAGGGGGAAGAAAGCGTTGAGGTGCACATCGAAGGCATAACCCCATTCAACGTCCTGCTGCTCTGTAGCCAACCCCTTAACACAGAAAACACGATTGGCTAGCAACCAGAAGAAAGAAGCAATCAGAAGCCCTAGGCCGACACAGTCGATGAATATCACCCAGAGAACGAACTTAATAAGATGCACAAATGTAAAGCCTAGGACCAAAGCGAATCCTAGAGATGTTCCTAGAGACAAAATGAAGGAAAACATTTGATAATTCAATAAAATCTTTAATACAATTCGTTTCGGGATAGGTTTTTACTGCTTTAAGTAAATGACTATATTATTAAAAAATTAATTCATTAAATAAAATGTAATTAATGTAACAATACATAATTACGATTTATAGTCTACAAATAAAAAAAATTAAAACACTTACCAAGAAGACACGCAAAGAGCAAGACTAGAAAAGCTGGATCATCCCTTGCCCACTGATCACGTGTGTCTATAAAAAAACAAAAGATCTCCGTAACTCATGGCCGGGCGGGAGTGATACTTTAGAGTTGAGATACTGTTTGGACGTATGAGTATAGCAGAGCAGGAGAATACTTACGTTTTCTATACTCAAAGTTACGATAGACCTTCTGCGGGGAAATAAAAAGGTAAATCATTTGCCATAGAGCATACTCAAAATCCATGTGACGAAACCGGATAAGACGTCGAAAATATTTAGATCTCTTTTGAGCAGCTGTCAAGAGTCGATGACCATTACCTTTTCAACATAGAATAAAGTAACAAAAAATAGAGTTTGCAAACATTTTTGGAAGAAAGAGTTAGCAACAAACTTGTTTTGCTGGAATTTTTGGATCCATGACTACTTGCAACACTATGGTGTCGATCAAGAGTATATTTGCCTTGCGGAGTGCTGTGGGAGGATGGAGATACGGGAATAACCACTGAACGGGTCGAGGTCACAGGAGAAAGAGGAGGCAATTTGGATTCGTTGTTCCAGGAACTCATTGAACTAGATTGGGTGTCAGTTAAAACTAAGAGAGTAACACAAAATGAACTGTTCAAAATATTAAAAAAAGCCAGTATGTTACAAATTAATCACAGTAAATCATATTTCAAATAAATTAATATATTTAGACATTGAAACAAAAAGTCATTGTTGTAAGAAACTCTAAATTGTCAAGGGGGTAAAACAAAAATAACATATGACCACAAAATTCAATTTAGCATATAATTCAAATGAATAAATGAAAATTACGGTATTCCTTTAGACCACTGAACAAAATGATAGCATTCAATTCGAACAACATTCCATGAGACTGCTAATAGTGCTCACTTTTTTGTTCACAAAATCATTTAATCTTTAAATTATTCATTACTTTATCTATTATTTTTTGTAGATTCATTTCCTTTAATTTTCAGAAATTTTTTATAATTTTTTCAGAAAATCACTTGAAATTTTACAAAATTTAAGATTATTGCAAAAAGTAGAGTATTTTACAGTGTATATTATGGTGTATAAATCCAAAAATGAAATTCTATGTGATTTTATGGGTGGTGGATAAATGAGGGATGACTTATAACAGTACCTAGTACGTTCAGCTGTCATAAATACAAATATAAAGTTAATTGGTATTATGTATTTCCATAGTATATATGTATTTTATTCTGATGTTAATTAAATGTATATATATATATACACAGCTTAGGATTGCTTATTTATTTTTAGATTTAAAAAATCTGTCAATTATATTTTTGGATTATTTTATTCAGACCTACCATTTTTTCTGAATATTGCAAATGATCGAGGAGATTTTATATAGTGTAGATATATAAAGTATATAAATATATAGTTTGTGCTCAAATGGGAGTGGCAGATGTCGGATACATCCGAGAAAGGTGTGGCGAATAATCGAGGATAGACTAGTGAATAATCGAGGGTTAGACAATTAAGGGTTACTGTAATAACAGTATTTACAAATTTGTAAATTACTATAGCCATAGGGTGTTGGTGGAAAAGCTCTGATGCATAAATGGTGCTGGAATAGATATGTATAAAGTGATATTCTGGCTTTGCACTTATAATCCCTATCACTAACACAAAGACAAATCACTCAAAGTTCTTGATGTTTGGTTTATTGACATCGGATGATATATAATTTTGCTGTCAGGCCTATTTACCACACCAGGAAAAACCTTATTCCATTTTGGGTTTTTATCTAACCTATATAATCCTGATCACTAGAATCTAATGAAGACATAGCTATTTGAGTATACAAATAAGCAATATGTATATAAGATATACGCAATACTATATGAAATGGTACATTAAGAAATACTTATAAAATAATAAAACACTAAACAGTATCTATAACAATATATATTCTATATATTAAAAATAGAATAGTATTGAAAATATAGTAGAAATAATAGGTATAAATATAGTATAAAATTGTAATATATAATAAAATATAATTGAATTTAAACCAGTAGGAGAGTATAAAATCATGTTGAAAACGTGAGCAGAGAATTTGGGAATGAAATTATTCAGTGATATGGTTATATACACTTATAATTTTGCCTTTTTTTCATTATGATCAAACACCTCTTCCCAAACCATATCATCAGTGGAAGAAGAGGAAGAGCTACCTGAACTAACATCACTACTAGAGGTCCTATTAGAGTTAGATGAGAAAGAAGAAGACATGACTATCTCCAATTATAAATATTTATATACTCAAAATAAGAGTGAGTCTACAAAATACTAAAAAAATATCAAGACTAATAGAATATAGAATAACTATGTATGTAAGTATAATAAAAATACAAGAATAAACAGAAAAATACTATAAACAGTGCTGCCACTCAACGTAATGAAACAAAAACGCAGGGCAAATAAAAAACGCTGTTGAAGATACATATGTATTAATAAATTATAGTATTCATATACCATCCTTAAAATAATAGATTATCTTATAGTATTCATAAAAAAACTATTAAAATGCATAAAAAAATGTAATGTTTGTTCAAAAGTTCATTTCTTTTTTGGAATTTTTGGCAGTGAATTCACTCGAGTAGATTCGGCTTGACGTTTCAATTGGCTAGCCTGCATCATAAGGGTCGCTGCAGCTTTCTCCAACGCCTTAGTTTCCACTCTGCAATTTAAAATGTAAAATAAAGCATGCATTATATATGAACAAACCACATTCATATACAAGCACAGTAATAAATATATTTGAAGCTTACTTCTCTCTTTCAAGATCACAACTAGCCACTGATTTGGATGCCTGTTCTTGCTTTTGGTGCGCTTCTTTCAGGCTGCTCATTGCCTTTTGGAGACGTTGTTCTGCTTCAACTGCTTCTTTCTGCAAGAGAAGTAGATGACATTTAGGGGATGAAGATACAATAAAAGTAGATGTGTACAAAAAATAGTATGTAATCATAAACTGTATTACCTGAGCTTCCTGATGGATCTTCTTTGTATCTACTTATCTTATTCAATTCTGACTGCCTTTCACTGTCCTTCTTGGCTATCAATCGCATTCTTTCTTCTTCTTCCTTTACTCTTCTGTTGGCTTCTTCTTCGTCTGCTTTTATCTTGTTGTTGTCTAATGCCTTTTTGTATTCCGAGCTAGCTTGATAACCATTGTCTACCAATTCCTTACATATTTCTACCTGTGCCAATGTCAAATGTCTTGATTTTAGGAAACTACGACAGAGAAGAAGATTGCAACGAGTATGCAAATAATATGATATTTTATGTAATTAAAAGTTATATTGATACATGATGATAAAAAAATATAATCAAAATAAAATATAGAAACCTACCTACCGAACAGTTACGTTTTTCAAAAGAATCCAGGATGTGGTCTTTACCATCATGCTCAGGACCAAAAACAGTTAGTAGTACATTATTAAAAAATTTTTACATGAAGAAAAAACGCAGAATCATAGTGTAAAGAAAAAAACGCTGAAAAAACGCAGCCAAATACGAAAAAACGCTCAGCATTTAAAAAACGCAGGAAGTGGCAGCACTGCTATAAAATACAAGTTAGAGAATACAAAGTAATATAAATGTAATACATATAAGATACATATAATACATCCAATGCAGTATAAATATATGTGGTTTTTCATTTGGCCACAATGCAATGCAATTCAGCGCTTTGAGAAACCTTTTAAGGCGCTTTATAATTATAGTTTATTATTATATTTGTTATCAACCAATCAGAACTGAGTATTCTTAAACTTTGATTTATTTCTTCCCATGTGATGGGAAGTGGTAAAAAAATTGTTACTCAACACTGGGTTAGTTAAACATACCCTCATTGATTTAGCTAGAATTTATTTTTAGAACTCCAAAAAACTAGTATAATTGTCATGGCAAGAATGTCTTGTCACCCAATTACAAATGGTTAAAATAAAATTAGTTCAACGCATGATTTTTATCTATGGCTGTTATAAATGAGATCTCATCTGTGGCAAGCCTATTTTTATATATAAATAGATGGCTAATGGCTTAAATCTTGTCCATGACAATACTATGGAAAAAATCATAGATCAACAGTAATTTATTATGATATAAGAATAAATTAAAATATATTTCAAAAATATATGATTAATGAATATTACCTATATAAATAGAAATTAAATACAATGAACTCTACTTTTACAATTCAGTAGTTATATATAAATCCAACTTTTATAAAAATATATTTCTTATTTAAATTCAACTAATAGGTAATATTCATTAATCATATATTTTTGAAAGATAGTTTAATTTAACCTTGTATTATAGTTATTTACTGCTGAACTAAGTTTACATTAACATGGAATGTTAATCATATATGTTGCAACCAGTTGACAAATTCATATGGTTCACAAACTGTATGAATGGTTTGCAAATAATATTTTTGAATCCAACCATATATATATATGGTTGAAGTCACAGGAGTTATTATATGGTTCTTGTATAAACTTTTTATCAGCATGTCAAGAGTCTTAAAAGCTATTTGAATAATTAATAAGGGCCACTAGAATCAGACCTGCCAACCAATCAGAGTGCAAAACCGTTATATGGAAACCACTCGGACCATACAGATTTTAAACCTTCAAAATAAGTGTTTAACCTCTTCATTATGGGCATTGCAATGTTTGCGATGAAATAAAAGTTACTCCACATGACGGAAATCGCTAATGTTGCGATTTCCTAATAGTTTTCCTACTAGAAAGAAGCTGAGAGACACACTGACAGATTTTTTGATTGGCTAAGGAAAAACAGGCAAAATTGTGTATATAACAATATCACAGAAAATTTTCATTTACGAACTCTGCTCACGTTTTCAACAT
>JAUZNC010013529.1:0-29161 GCA_034780395.1 Vannuccia rotundouncinata | reverse complement strand
GTGTAGACGTATAAGGGCGATCGTTGTTGATGACTTCGGTCGACTACCAAATTGGTTTCTGCCGAAGGTGGCGATGAACTGAGATTTGATATTTTCGTTGAGGATGATAGACTCAAAAATTTTGGATGGAATGGGCAAGAGGGAAATCGGACGTATTGCGTCGATTTTCGGAGGGTTAGTTTTAGTTACTGGAGTGATTAAACTAGTTTTCCAGGTATTTGGAAATTTTCTAATTTTCAACTTCGTGTAATTCAATGACTGGATGGTTTGACGTGATGGTTTGGGGGAAGTCTTGGATTCTGTGATTCTATGAAGGTTGAGTTGATGTTATTGGCTGCAGTTGCGTAGGATTCATATTTTGTGAGAAGGCTGTCCAGAGCTGACGTCCGATTTGATTTGGTGCCGATGACTTGATTGGTGATATTCCACATGTCTTTTGAACTTTTTTGAGCTTTCTTTGCCCATGTGATTTTAGATTTTCGGATAAGGTCTTTGACTTTGCTGCTTAGGTGACTGTAGAGAGGGAAGTCTTTGTTGTGGAAAGCTGACCATCGTTTATTTATCAGGGATTTGATGAGCGGGGTGATGAAAGGTTTGTCTTTTGAGGTCATTTGAACAGTAGTTGAAGGGATACACAAGTGGAAGCAGGGATTTAGACGGTAATTTAGGAGCTGACATTTTTCGTCTAAATCTTTTTCGGTGTCGTAGAGGTCGTACAAGTTGATCTTACTGAGCTCGAAGGTGAATCAGTCAATGTTGGAGGCCCGGAAATCATACAGTTTTACACATTTGGTGAGTGTGTTTGCGGTAAGAGAAAAAAATAGAGTTATGGTCAGAATTAGCGATGGGAGGACCAATGGACGTGGTGTGGTTGTTGGCGGCGTGTGAAGAGACGAGGATGTTATCAAGTATGGCTTATTTAGGAAAATGATTGTGTTTGATTCATTCGGAACCCGACGTGGCATCTACGTTTGCTTGATGTTGTTCAGAAAATATTAATACGTATAACTTTCTAAATGACTGCCGTTAAATAATATCCGACTGTTGAACACGATTTACAACAGAAATAATTGCATAAAAAATGACATAAAATTCATATTTACATGAAATTGGTATCATAACGTTCTTGCAATAATTTAACAGTTTAACAGTTGTGTTATTTACGTATGTATTAAATTTCTCTCATCAACCTCAAGCAAACAGCAGCCGAGTGGATAAGACGTTGGATCCGAAAAACGTATTCTTAAATGATACTCGAGAATTTATCTTAATCATTCGATGTACTTGACCAATTCATGTAATTCTTCCTAAATATCTTAATTTTAATTGTATTTATTGTACTTAGATATATCAATATTAAGCCAGCAAATACAAAAACAATCTTTCACAATATTGAACAGGATGATTCTTAAATTTTTCAATTTAGTAGATTTATACATTTTCGATTAAAACCAAATTAAATTATCAAAAAATAAGATCGAACAGATGTCGGTTTTTGTGAACTCGAATCCTATCTATTAAAAGTTAAAATATATGAATACAGAAATTTTTCTATTTGATAGAATTTATCAACAAATAAAACAAACACATTTACTTTGAAACTCTCATCATTCAATCTAGAAACAAAGTACTTGGACTCTCGGACTCCATCGGGGAAGTGGGCATGATCAAATGGGATTTGGCCCTATGTCTGCTTCTAGCCTGGATAATTGTTTATTTCTGCATCTGGAAGGGGATCAAGACTTCAGGAAAGGTATATATGGATTATCGATTTTTCTAAATCTCAATTTAAGTGTTGTGAGTGAAAATGAATGGAGAATGGATTCACTGTGTTTGGTTAATTAGATCGCAGGGGTCATATTCAAAAGACAATAAATATAGTTCCTAATTAATATAATAGAATATGGATTAACATCACTGAATTTGTTAATATTTACGATTCAGAAGATTGACCAGTTTTTATCGATTGAATAAACATGTTAAATTCTTTCAGAAATAGAAGATTTATTGACATTTAATAAATACTTATTTTAGGAATCGCATAGCTCCTTTACTTATTTTATTTAATGTTTAATTTCAGTGTCGTACGTCTTCCAATAATGACAAAAAACTGACAGTGATTTTTTTGATATTGCAGTTATTTCTTCTTAACTTCTGTCACTTTGGCATCACCTAAATTGTTTGTTAAATGTAATTTATATGACATACCAATTAACTTTACATTCCATATCTAGGCAGTTGCTATTAGGAGCTTTTCTCAGTTTCATAGCATGGTAACCGAATATGTTAATACATCTCTTATGAACTTGACATTCCATTTTGCCAGAGCGCGTTTGTTAACGTCTATATATGCATAATCATTATATAATTGATCCGAAAGAAATTCCAATGACGAATAGATAGTACACATGCTTTAGCAAATATTTCAATGCAAACAATTAGCATCAGTCTGAATCAATATACATACATTATCCATATACTATAATGAGGACAGACATATAGCGGGGATGAGAGGAGATTAGCATTTTATTCTGGCAAGTATATACTGTAATCATTATTATTCTTATGAGCATTTTTGCAATGTTTAAAATGTTTTAAAATGAAATTAATTGACGATTAATTATACTTATACAAAATAGTTTTTTTATTTATTACGAATTACGATTGTGGAAAATTACGCATTTGATGGAAATAAACAGAATTTATCTTCATGAGACTAACCAATTATTTGAAATAATTACGAACTTCCCAAATACAAAAGTTACCAAAATAAAATTATAAAAAGTCTGAAGTGATTATAATGCTCCCCCCGACCCTTGTAATTTAGGTGATGTACTTCACAGCTACTAGTCCCTACCTTCTTATGATGGCGCTTTTGATTCGCGCGGCCACACTCAAGGGATCTGCAGCCGGACTCCACTTCTATCTGGTTCCTGATTTATCCAAACTCTGGGACTTCAAGGTGAGCCACTTTATACTTCCATTCTGTTTGGAGAACAGAGTCTAGAACAGGGGCCTATAATCAAATGATCCAAGTTTACAATACAAAAATAGTAAAATAGTAACAACTCGTTTAAATATATTTGGGTACAGACTAAACTTTAAAGAGGTTCTAGTTAGGTCCCAGGTGGTTAAACCGAGTGTATCGCGGGTTAATTATTGATGTTGTGAAAGGTTCTCATGTAATTGTTTTTACTTTTTTTTTACTTGATACTAATATCCTCTAAGAAACACTTTGAAAAATTAGAAACATAACAAAGCAAAAATAGGTCCAATTTGAAAACGAAGAAATATATCGATCATAATTGTATAAAATTTGTAAATATATTGACTATATTGTTAAAATTCCATCTTTGATAATTTTATTTTTATTATTATTTTTGATATTTCAGGTTTGGGTGGATGCTGGAACACAAATATTCTTCAGCTACTCTCTAGCTTTGGGCACTCTCACGGCTCTGGGGAGCTTCAACCAATTTAACCATAACTCCTTTAAGTAAGATCCTTTTCAACGCACCAATCCATCGATAAATTGATAAAGTTCGAAAATATTTTTTTAATAATTTTCATTCAGTTTTAATACAGTGGATTTCACGATATAAAATTATCAATATTAACATTTTTTTATTATTTTTAATATATTAAACCAAGTATATCTAAAAAAATATAAAAATAGTCCGTAATTTGATAAGGTCAATAAATAATTTACGTTTAAGAAAAATGTACAATCTTTATAAATTTTTAAAACCATTTTGACTAAGATGTAATACATGTGATACAATGTATTCGATTTTTAAGGATTTCGATTTTAAAGTAACAATTCGTTTGCCTATAAACATCCTAAAATAGAAATAATTTGAATATCATATCAAGAAATTACGAAAAGAAATTAAATAAAAAGTAAAAGTAAAAAGATTGCTTAAATCTTCACTGTTATTTAAAAAATCAGATTGAGATAATTTTTCTATAATTGTTTCCTTAAAATGGGAAGCACACATGACATCAAGTTGAACTATTATAACACAAAATCACTTTTTCGGAGTAAATTTGATTCAATTTTTAGTCAAATTTATTTATTATTGCATTTATGGATGTTTTAACAAAATACAACATACAAGTTGTATGTATATCATGAACAAACTGTCATTATATTATGATAAACGATTGAGCAACTAGTGAATTAGCATTACAAATTTCCTTCAAAGTTGACTCACAATCATTTCACACCGCTTCGTGGAAGGTATTTAGGATATTTCGCTAAAAGTTTTATTGTTTCTGTAACTGGCAGGTATTCTATAAAATGGTTAATATCTGGAGCAGATTTAAATTTATGTTACAATTGGTTTGAGCTATAACACTAATAAGTTAAAACTAAATACATCCTGTTCTATTAATGTGCATATTATTTTAACATCGCAATTGTACAATTGGATTTCTAAGTCATTGAGCCTAAAGGATAAAAACTTTATCATTTGCCTTTGAAAAGAATTGATAAATACACCAATGGCATATACGAAACATTTCGTCCGTTACCCTTATTAGTCAGAGCGACAAGGTACCAAAGTTCACTGAACCTTGTTTTGAATTTTGTTGGATTCATATGCAATTTTATGCGCTGATTTCAAATTCGTTAGAGGCCACTCTCCACTACTATATTGATAGTGTTATTATGTATAATCGATGGATGACGTTACCACATGTATGACGTCACAAAAACTCATATTTTTTTACAGGGGATATATTAAAAATGTCAACATTTTCTATGTTTCCTATGTCACTACTTCACAGTCTATCACGCCATCATGTATACCTCATATAGAATATCATTTTATCAATAATAAAAATCAGCTTAATAACATTGTTTTGTGAATCAATCAAAATAAAAGGTACATAATATTTATATATATGTATTAATGTGCAACAATGAATAAAAAGGGAGAAATAAATTTTTAGTCAATTTCAACCAATTCACTCTTTTAAAATATATTTACAGAATTCTGTATAAAAAAGCGCTATTTTATAAAGGAACTTTTGAATAATAGAAAATTCTGAATTAGTAGTTTGCATAATAGCTATTATATAATTTTTTAACATTTTATATTTATATTCTTCGAAGCGGAAAATAAAAACATAACTATGTATAGCAATGAAGTCAATAAACTACAATATGGACACTGAATGATTCCAATAACTTACATAAAATTTAACCTTATAATGCCTTTATTATAGGTTAATTAAAAAGTATTCGTTCTTGTATTCTTTATATTGAAAAATTCCACAATAGATGAAAGAGGAGTCGACTTAATACTATTCAGATACACTGTAGCATTGAAGTTCAAACATACAGTCTACAAATTCTTAAAAATAAACTAGCTAAAATGTTTTCATTATGTAAAATTGTATTACACTTTGATTTCATTTTAAACGAAATATGAAAACAAACCACACCAATAATATTAATAACATTAATATAAATTTTCGATCAGCTTAAACTAAGATCCAAGCTTTCATGACCAGCTCGGTCACATGATCATGAAAAAGATTACTATAACCTATAAGATCATATCATATTAAAATATCGATTTGAGATTATAATTAGTAATTGGGGTGACTTCAATAAAACCATTAACTGATTTGAACATCAGTAGTAGAAGACTCTATAATCAAAAGTGACGCTAAAATCATAATAATATATATTATAATAACATTGCATTTGAATGATTATATATATAGTAGGTAAGTAAAGTTAATAATTTTTTAAATAACTTTTGAATCTATATGCCCGAGGCACAAAGGACAACCAATTACTGTTCAAGCTTGCAGTGGGGTGCCCTCTTTATTTATACTGTTCTTTCTCTAAACATTGCAATGTTGAGAGCACGCTACAGTCAGACAAGCATCTTTCAATATGAATTGGTACCCTAAATTTCAGTCTAATATTCCTCTAATGTTGTTTTAAATCTTGATATTATAAAATTTACTATCAAAATATTTTTTTTTCGTTTTTAATGGATTTTTTATGAATAAACTTTTGTTTTCAGTATATGGGAAGTCCTCTTTCTCCGATTTTATCTACTTTATCTCTAGAACTAATTTTTCACTTCACATGTTCTAAATAAACAGCTTTTGACTAAAGAATATTTAAGTTGATGTTATAAATTCTCTCTAAATATCTTTCCTTGCATTTTCCGATTAATAACAAATTAATGATTCGATCACTTTCTTAGATGTTTTAATAATTAATTATTTTTCCTTTATCGATTTTTTTAACGAATAAAGACATCCATTTTAGTAATTAACTCAATTTCTTTTCCTTTTCCTATTAATATAAAAGCAATCTTTTTCAACATTTATTTTTACGAGAATTTCTAGTATAGCATTTATAAATGCTTTATCTACTCGTTTAAAGAACATAAGTCCTCAGTTCCTAAAATTTAATGTTAATATAGCGTATTGTACTAATTCTAACGAAGACAGCGATGTTAAGTCCAATGATGTTAAATTCAGTTAATGGTGCTATTAAAATCCCCTCAATTATTAATTGTAATGACAAATGTCTTAATCTTAAATAAGGATTTTTATATGATATGATCTTATAAGAATTAGTATTCAATTCTTCCATGATTAAGTAAAAATGAGTTGATCATGAAAGCTCGAATCTTAGTTTAAACATGACAAAAAGTATAATTTTATATTAATATAAAAATGTCACCTTGAGCATTTGTAGGAATTTGTCGACAATGCAGATACGAACTTGAATGCTTATAGTGTATCTGAATAGTATATACCTCATACAAAACAAATATTTCACTTCTATCGAATTCAAGCCGACCCCACTTGTATCTATTGTTGAGTTTTTCAATACGGCTTTGCACGTTAGTTTTTTTAATAAATAAATAGCAACTATAATATAAGGTCATATTTGATACAAGTTATTGGAATTATTCATTGTCCATATTGTATTTATTGTTCTCATTTCTATATGCATACAATCAGAGTTTTGGTTTTATTTTCCGCTTCGAAATATTTAACTATAAAACGTTAAAAAAAACAAATATAAAAGCTATTTATGTTGTAAAATGTTACTTTTCTATTAAAAACGAGGTAAAATAATTGTTTTACAAAAGCAAATCAAAAGTCAACAGTTTCATAATAAGATATTTAATCACTCAACATGTTTCGTTGTGCATACAACCTTATCAAGAGCATAAAATAATTATGCAAATAAATAAATGCAAATTTGAGGAATTTAGTCAAAATTAGCATACTAATTATTTTATGCTCTTGATAAGGTTGTATGCACACACAAACATGTCGAGTGATTAAACTGGATTAAACTGGATCTCGTTTGAACAGAATTATGTCAATGTATTTTTAAATATAAATGAATGAAAGAATTCCAAAAATGTTGAATGTTGTCTGACCATTTTTTCCTCAATATTTAATTATTGTTATACATTAATATATAGACAACCTAACAGACTAATATATATATATATAATTATATACCCTTTACTTTAATTGTTTTACAAAACGTATTTTATCAAGTTCATTATATAATTACTATATTGATATTATATAAGAGTATTTTTTCAACAATAAACTTATTTTTCATTCGTAATTACCAATAGAGGTACATGATGTAGCATCCAGTAGATTTGAATTCAACGCATTACATTACATAGGAAACCGTTAAAAGTTTAATGTATCTGCTTTACTAAAGTGTTTTGTTAATTTGTATTAGTTAGAAAATTGATGACTCATCAATCGATTCTACAGGAAACGCTACCAAGCTAGAAAGTGGCCTCCAACGGATTTAAAATCAGCGCATAAATTTACATAATAATACATAAAAAACCATATATATAACCTTGTTTTGGGATATATATATATATCCCAAAACAAGGTTTACCCTCTTATTGTTCATTACCCAAAGTAAATTAATAATGGCAGAGAAACACCTAAGCGATAAACTAATAATAATAAATATTATCAAATATATTATGAAATATGTTTAGTCCGATTAAAGATCTATTCGTTTGTAACTCTTGCATTGGTCACATGATACAAAAATTAATTCAAAATTCACATAAATCAATTATTAATCAAATAATAGTCACTAATCAATACTTACATATATAATTTTGATAAATTAAAACAAAATTTTTTACAATTATCAACCAATTAATGACAAATATGGAAAAGTTATTTTATTATGAAATAATAATAATAAACATATTTTTTACTACCTAAATACACTCGGTTCTTAGGATTGATACATATTAAAGTAAATTATCTGACTCTCGATATAAAATCACAAAACTTATGAAATATACCTACTTTAAGAAAAAGGTTACAACTTTGGACAAGAATCAATAAATTTAGTAAAAATATTGTATCTATAATAATATAATTATATACAAAGCTGGTAGGGGGCAATAAACGTTAATTAACTTATGGTATTATTATATATTTAAAATTTTATATTTATAAAAGATTTATCAATAATCAAAAATATTCAAAACGCTTGATTTAATTGTAGTGTTGTATAATATAGGTAATGATGCTGGTTGCTGAATGGCATATTTAAATAAAAACTATTTAAAACAGTAACAAAACGTTATTAAACATTTATACTCTATTGTGTCTAGTCAACATCAAAAAACAAGTAAAAGTACACTGCTTCCTCTAAAATTCCCCACACCTCAAAGGGATTCCAAACTGTCCCACAATTATTTGTACCAGTTATTCGACAATGCTGTTTTCTTCCAATTTTGTCTTTAAAAAAATAACTAGTAAATATATAATGTTGACTAATTGTTGTGTATAAAAAATAAACAGTTATATGTATACTTACAGACGGAAATATTTACAATATACTACTACCGAAGCTGTTTCAGTAGTATGTTTAGAATCAATTTTATCCGCCTAATTGCTTAATATGAAGTTGATGTTTCACTCCTTTTCGATAGATCTATTTTGTTACCTAATTATAATTATTTAAATACACACTAGTACAAAACAATCATGTAAAATCATTTGATGCAGTGTTTTTCATTTCTTCCTCGCCTCGTCAGAGATTGCGTCATTTTTGCCTGCGTCAACAGCGGGACCAGTTTCTTTTCGGGCTTTGTGATCTTCATGACCCTGGGCTACATGTCCGCGGTTAGCGGTCTCCCTATATCTCAGGTAGCAGAGTCCGGCCCTGGGCTGGCTTTCATTGCCTACCCGAAGGCACTGGCTGAGATGCCAGCGAGTCCCATCTGGTCTGTTCTCTTTTTCTTCATGGTCCTTCTACTTGGTCTAGACAGTCAGGTGAGTCAATTGAGATTATTAATTAAAATATTGTAGATTTTATTCTCTTTATATCTTTAGGTCGTCATTACTATGCATAATTATTTTTTTAATGAAGAAAGAATTTTTTTTTTTAATTTTTGTACAATAATTTATGTGAATAATTAATGAATGTTTTTGTCTATTTTATATGTTACAAATTATATGCCGTATATCGGATGGCTATATAATAAATTAATGCTGTGATATAACATTATTGTTGCTTTTATAATATTTTCACTGCAAGAGCATACAAATAAATTATATGATTTGAAAAAAATTCTATTGGGCATTATAAATGAAAATTGTTCTCATAAATAACATATTTATATGTATATAAGAAAATCAGAGATAGATATAAATTTGACAGGAAAATAAAATAAAACTGTCCTGAGAATTGCGTGCTAGATAAACTTTACTTACTGTCTTGTTTCATCAAGAAAAATATTTCTGTGAATTATGAAGTAAGAAAATATAGTAACTGCAGTATATCAAGGAAGTATAAATTTTATTATCTAACAATCTAAGAATGTAACATTCTTATTACACGGAATAAAAAGGGATAATTTTTAAATTATTATATTTGAAGCAGAATTAAGAATAGGATGGAAAATTGTTATGGATAAGTTTTTTATTAGATTTTTATATTATACCTAAAATAGGAAGAAATATAGGTACACAGCACACCTAAAAAATATAATATGGTTTAGTTTCAATTATACAAAATTGATCATTATAAATAAAATTAGTATTATAACATATTATATTATAGGTGTGTTGTATAAACTATATTTCTTCCTTTTTAGGTATAATATAAAAATTTAAATAAAAAACTTATCCATAACAATTTTCCATTATATTTTTTATTCTGTTTGAGATATAATAATTTTAAAATGATTCCCTTTTATTCCGTGTAAAAAGAATGTTACATTCTTAGATTGTTAGATAATAAAATTTAAACATCCTTGATATACTGCATTTTATATTTTCATACTTTATAATTCACAAAAATATTTTCTTGATGAAACAAGACAGTAAGTAAAGTTTATCTAGCACGCAATAATTCTCTGGACAATTTTATTTTAATTTCCTGTCAAATTTATATCTATCTCTGATTTTCTTATAAACATATGAATATTTTATTTACGAGAAAAGTTTCGTTTATAATGCCCAAAACAATTTTTTTAAACCAGATATTTTAATTGTATGCTCTTGCAGTAAAAATATTATAAAAGCAACAATAATATTAATAGCATTTATTTATTATTAATTTATTTATAATTCGTAACATATAAAATTGACAAGAAAGTATTCTAAAAAATAGACAATATATATTACCGTACTACTACCGTAATAATATACACACTACTTACCTTACTTCTTCTTAGTTAATTTATCCAAATTGTCTTGTCCATCATCCAGTTCGTCGGTGTCGAAGGCTTTGTCACCGCTGTCACAGACCTTTTTCCCCACTTCATGCGACGTGGGAAGAATCGGGAGCTCTTTATCGCTGGAGTGTGTCTAGTATCATTCTGTATCGGACTCACAATGGTCACCAATGTAAGTTGCTTCTTTTTAAGTTAAGTTAAGAATAGAGACTGGAATTTTAGAGTTCTGAGATATTTTTTCGGGGTATTAGTGTTTCAAAAAAGGCAATTTAATGATCAATTTTTAGTTAATAATTTTAAATATTCATTCAAGTGTCTCTAATCTTGGTGGAATTTAAGAATTCAGAATCTGGTTCAAACCTGTTTAGAGAAAAAATTGTGAAAAAATGTCCTCGTTCTTCAATATTTCAGTAAACACATTGATAGAATTTTACTGTTTATTGAGCAATGGGACGTCTATTTACTATTTTATAATAGACTAAAAAATGCTAATTCGGGTTGAATTATAAACATTATAAACATAATAGTTATTAAATATTCAGATAATACATCGAAAACTATAATTAATTCATATAAAAAACACATGTAAAAAACTGTGACATCAGATGACACAACAAATGCATTTCATGTTTCAATCTCGCAGAAACGAGCCAAAGTTTACATTTTAGAAGTAGGTAGCTCCTTGACACTTGAGTAGGACCAGTTTGTCATTAACATGCGACCTCTAAGAACCTCCCTTTTTATAATTAGAGGAACCCCGAATCGTGCAGGTTGCACCACCACAAACACGTCGATACAACATTAGACCTACTTAGAGAAGAATGTGTTAACTACTTAGACAATTTTAAATATACTACGCCATCACTTTGACCATTTTTTGTTTGTAAATGACATAGAGTAGAGTGTCGACCGGGGTTTTATGACAGTGGTGTTGCATACAATACCTACTTTATATTATATCTATTACCTACTCAGTACACTGATAACCAAATTCTTGAAAATTTGAAGGAGAATCTCCTTCAAATTAATTCTCCTTCAAAAAGATTAATTAATAGATAGCGCAATATAGCCGACCCTTTGTAAGGTTATGATTCAACAACTGATTCCGGTTCAGACAAGTTGGTACTGGTCGCACCTTTATGATTACCTAATCTGAAATAATTACAGTTATGAGGAAACAGTGTGAGGAAACATATTTAATTTGTACGCTTTCAAATTTGTAAACTCTTTCAGCTCAGTTGGAATGTTGGGGCAATTCGATATATTAGAATACTATCTATGAAAAACCTTTTTTATCTCAGTAATTAGAACATAGCAAATTTTGAAAGACAGTTTTCATTTATTCTTTGTAACTCAAAGAACTTTGCAATATTGGAAATTTGTCTAAATTAATGAAGTCGTAATTATGCAGTAATGAGATAAAATCGTTTTCTTTAATTTGCAAAAAGTAAAACTTTTAATTGAAATATTTTCTAGAAATAAAAAGAAATTAGAATTTTTAAAAAAATTAATTAAAATGAATCAAAATACCCATGAACAGCAGTTTTTTTGTTCAACGTGTTAATATAATAATATAAGATATAGTAGTATTCACGACTGTTTTTATTCAAAAAAATGTTTTCATTGTACAATTGTCTAATGGAAAAATGGGAGTTTTGATGCACAGTGAGAATAATTATTCTCAAATTTAATACTTTTTAAACATGGGTAGATAAAACAACTTGAATATACAGGGGAATTATGTATATCATTTTACTTAGTAAAATTGTTATAATTTATTCAATTATACTTTATTAAATTGTTCATATATTTTGTATTTTATACTTGATAACTTATATTTACATCGACATTGTTTTATTTCAGGGTGGAATGTACGTCTTCCAACTATTTGACTACTATTCGGGCAGCCGAATTATTCTTGTCATTGCATTCTGTGAATGTATGGTGGTTTGCTATGTATACGGTAAGTTATTTCTTTAAATGAATTGTGAAGGTATCGAAGAATTATCGTAAGCATTTCATATAGTTTATTCAAAGTGACAGTGAATATAAGTTTAGAATTTATTTCATTTTCAGGTATTAAGCGTTTTTTGGACAATATCAAATGCATGCTGGGATTTTCACTGGGTCCCATTCCAGCCATTTTTTGGTGTGCTTTAACTCCAATATTCACACTGGTAAGTTATTCAAAAAATCAAAAATTCACACGAAAACAAATGAAAATCAGCAATATTTTTGCATATACACAAACATTTGTGAATTATACTATATACTGCAAAAACGTTTATGATTTTTATGACCAATGTGTTTTGATTAAAACAACAATTATTAATACAATTAAAAATAATGTCATAGAGTGGGTTTCAAAAGAACAATTATTAACATTATGCAAAAGGTTTAAAATATGTCATAAATTCTGAAAATAATTTAGATCAGAACATTTTAATTAATATTTTATCTATAATAATTGTTAAACATGATAGCTGGGAGGTTATACTATAGCAATTACTGTTACATTGTAGTCAATAAAATAATATCTGCAATGTCAATCTTTATTTTATACATCAACTTATCATAAATAGTCTTTGTTGATTAATTAGTAACAAAGTTGTTTTATCCAGTTTCTCAAAACGTGTTCGAATCAGTTTGATTTTACTTAAATTATATAAATGGTACTAATTATCAGGATTACTATATGTAGTTGAGAAAAATGAATTAATTGCGATCTAAAATCAACCATTTAAATGTTTTAATTTAATATCTAACAAAATTATCTGCTATTTAGTCAGATGTAAAATAATTTCAAATATTTAAGCTTTCTTAATAATTTTTTATTCCTTGAAAAATAATCATGACCAATTTTATTCCACCAGAAGAAATTTTGATTGTGCAATAAAATTTGGAATTTCATTGTAGACGATCTTCGGTATGAGCACTGTTGCTTATTCAAGCATTTACTACGACCGTGCTTCTAAAAGGACCCGTTACGAATTCCCAGGCTGGTCTATAGCGATCGGTTGGACTTTGGCTTGCATCAGTATTGTTATGATTCCTGTGGTCATTATCGTGTCGTATATCTATGCCGAAGGAACCCCCAAAGAGGTAATTAATTATAAACAGTATAAATGAATGTCGAAATAATTCTGGCAGTAGTATGAGATAGTTATATACAACTCATGACTCATTGAGCAAATATGTTTTCGACCAATCAGAGCACGTCGCGATTACGTAATTCTATTTTTAGAACGATGAGTCAAACATTGGTTGGAACTATTTCATACAAATCATGGCTTCAATCCATTATCTCAAAACTTACTGTTATTGTATTGCAGGAGCCATATTTTCAAAACTCACTTAAAAACTCCCATAATAGCTTCTCAAAAAAATAAAAAATATCTAATACAATTGAAATGCAGCGTGTGGGTCGTTTTAATTATTTACGAAATTAGATTATTCTGGTTATAATGTTTATCCTGTAAAGCATGCACCTACAACCGTAAACAGGCTGTCAGGGGAAGATTTTGTAACACTCTTTAGACTGACAACGAAATATTTACTATATTTTTTCAAATTATCTGGGCGATGGCCTGACAATAAATACAATACGCAAGTCTGAATTATCAGTATAACCGAAAAAATCGAAATTGCCCTGCGTCCCATCAGGAAGTTTTCTAGCGGCCATAGGGGTTGTCATGCAGATCAAACAATCTACTGTGAGTGTTGTTATCACTCGAGTAACCGATGCTATTTTGAAGCACTCCGAAGATATGATTCGATGGCTTACACTATACACTATACACTAGACTATCAATTATTACAATCAACGATTATTTATAATGAAAGTGGTATATGCCTAAAATGATCGAATATCGACGGATCTCATTTCCGATTGGAGAATCGTTCTTCGAAGAGGCCTATACCTATCAACCTGGGAATCTTTTGCCTCACTAACTTCGCTATAAAAATAAAGGCCCTCCTTTCATCGCGCTCGACAGTAAAGCGTTGTATTATTATATTAAAAGGACCATGTAGATGTTTGAAAAGTTTGCGAGTTGTGTCAATTAAGCCTCCTCGGATTTTTGCAGCAGCCTGTTCCTAAGTTTAAAGAATTTTTGTTTAGGAGATCCCATAACTATCGATCACACACAGCCTATCCCCATGACATCGATGAGATGTATTACGACAATTTTCTAATTGAGAGAGGCCTTGGAGCATAGAGACGCCATTGCTATAACATTTATGTGAACTCATGTATATTTGAATATTCAGATACTCTTGTATCGGCATCCAATTGTATCCATTTTGTAAATATTTTGATTATTTTCACTTAATATTTAATTCACTTAGACTAACCTTTTTCTCCTTTTAGCAGTATTTTCCGTGAACTAATATTATATATCTAACTAAAATAAAATGACATAATTTTTAGTGCAATAGATAGAAAACATAATGCAGATATCGTATATTTAAAAAAATTATTTATTCATAGATTTTATATAAGGACTTTAAATTCATTAAATGGGGTTAATAGTTCACTTAACTTTAAGTGAGAAATTGAAGTAAAAAATGGTTTTAAAAATATCACTTAACCCTACTCCGGCGCACATGTAACATTTGTTACACTTTGAATTTAAAAACGTTATAATTTTCTTTCAATAACATAAGCAATAAATATTTTGTTCTCAACACTGACTCCCTACACCTTTTTGCTTTTTTATGTACCTTGAAACAAAACAAAAGATGTCATTTATAGTACAGAGTGTATTGTATACAGCCAGACGTCATTCCCTTGTTCTGTTATCAGTTGTGTGTTCCATTATCTGTGGGTTTATCTGAGGCAGAACTTTCGTCTGCTACAATTTGACGTGCATAAGTTGAATAGATGCGTATATTGCGTATATATATATACATAATAATAATAGGATCATCTGCAGTAAGTCTCCGCCAATAACAATAATATCTAATTATAAATTTCATTAGTACGTTGACAGGTATATTGTATTTACATGTTATAAGCGCACAGCTGCGTATATCGTGTTATTTATAGGGTTTCTCCATACTCGAACATAATTACGTCATTCCATGGCTCAGTATTTACATAGGTATTACACTATGCGATTGAAGAACTAAGAGATGTACCTATACATTAATCCGATAAGTTATTGTGAAGAAACTTTAGGGACACTCAACTCTGTGTTATGTCATACTTATATTCCTGTTGTAAGCAATATAATAAGTACAGACACTAATATATACAATGGTGGTTGTGATTATGTATATTAAAAAATAATTACAAATCGATGGTTTAATTATTTGATTACACAAATAATATTTTAAAATCGTAAAACCAAGCTAATTATATATTTAAACTTCGAAAAATATTAAATATATAATAGCCACTTTATCGAAGGTGTAACAAATGTTACATGTGCGCCGGAGTGAAGTATAAGTGAAGTAAAAGTAACAGTGAAAAATATCGTTGAAAATATGGCTCCTGTTATAATTTATAGCCTGCCCAGATCATTGTAGCTGTTTCTATTATGATCACTTCAGCGGATCATGGGCTTAATTCGTCCCCGACTCACACTTCAACAGTGGCGCCAGGGAATTGATGACCCGAGAGAGGTGACGGAAGATGAGTTTCTAGTCAGTTCCAAAATAGACACCAACGACCTCGTTATGGACGCATTGATGGCGGAGAACAAAGAGGATTGCAACGGCGACTTCACCAGAGTAGAGCCTTGTTAATTCGTAGACCTCTCTCACTTTATTTAGATGATCCGATATTACCCAAACTTAGGGAGAATACTCGGACTATTAGAAGTATAAGTGTTTAGTCTTCATCCCAATAATCCTCTCACGACAACTTGCTTCAAAATCCGACTTTGTTGTAGCCATATTACAACACAAATTAGATTTAAAAAAATTCCCTTTAAATACACAAATAGAAAACAGCGCATGTTTCTAACTAACAGCGTGCGACTCATTTATAAATTTGTACCTTGCTATTATTTTCTGAATTCGATAGAAGCTATTCTTATACATATATTATTCATATTAATATTGAGACATTTATAAAAAAAGGTCACTGTCTACGTGTGTGACGGGACACCTGTTTACGTTTTTTAGGAATTAAATTTATTTGACTGAATTACTGAGAATTTGAGAGGAGGTAGTATAGTGCTTGGGTTTTCTAGTTAAATATACTATATATGCACATTGATCAGGTATCAATTAAATTGAATTAAATAACACCAATAGATTGAATGCAAATGGGATATTCAGAACCGGAACAGTTCGCTACTCGGTGAGCTTAATTAAAACTGCGAAAAATATTTCCAAATACAATACATTTTAATATTTTCCGCTCTGTGCATATATAATATTTAAAAGTTATATTTAACTGAAGACAACTACTATATTAATTTTTTTTAAAGATTTTTTTCATTTTTTAAACTCATGTGTTTGTAATATTTTTTATGCTCTGAAATAAAGTGATGCTATGAATCTAGCAAACGCGAAAAAATCTATTGTCATTGATTACTGTTGGTATTACTTTTTGCAAGGTTTCGAATCCATACTTGAAAACAAAAAGACAACATAATGTCCCAGAAACATAAATTATGTTTAAATATAATTAATTTATCATTTTAAATTAAAGATTATCATGCAACTATTTTCAAATACATATTAGATTAAATAATCTTTTTTAAAGAAAATAATGTTTGTTATATTTTGAAATATAATATACAAATTGTTTTTAATATTTGTAGTTAATTAGTGAATAATGCCGACGTTTTATTTTGTGTGTAGATTTTTTGAAGTCACATTTTTCCTTATGTCGAACTGATTAGAAGTGAAACAAAAATCATACTTATATTATACTCTATTTTAAGAAATATTTATCCTTATTTCTGTTGTATTATTTTTTTAAAGAAATATTTAACACTTTTAAGAAGTTAATATTCTTTGACTCTAAATCGCTAGCTTTTTGTGTAATATATACAGGAAGATTTTAAATTATCAATCTAAATGAAATCTAAAATTTCAAACAAATAATTTGCTAATTGTCGTTTTGAATTAAATTGTTTCAAACAACATTTGTGTAATTTAACAGATATGTTTTAATCAATTGATAGATCAACAGCTGTCATCGGATTTAAATAACTCCTGTATATAATAACTACGTATAAGGTGGTTAACTATGCTTTAGTGGTTAATGGTTTAGTCACTCTGTTTTTCCTAGCTGTATAAGTGTATTCCTTGATAAAGGGTTAATCGATTCTTTACTTCATTTTACATTTGAGCTGATGGCGAACCTTAACATTACGTATACTGTAGCTTTATTTAATTTGTGTTGAAATATTTCATACCACTCTTGATTCTGTTAATCCATTTATTCATTCTATAGTAGCTTCATTCATTCTATAGTAGCTCCTGTATATGTATAATAGTACGTCTGTGAGATCAAATATTACAAATAGCACATAGCCCATTGTCTTAGCGTTTCCACTTGAATTAAAATTAGATATACATTTTAAACTACATATCAACAAACAAATTAGTTCATACCTTATTTAGAAAATCATTATAAGAATTGTTTGCACATTTAACCCCTTTTGTTTGTATTCAGAAGTCATGTATTGATCACACCATTCCCTAAAAATAATGATTTCATATATTATATGAATACTATTGGAGAAATTACCCTTTTCTTTAATGTGGATTTTAATGATTATCCGAAACATAAGCTTTTTCTGAAATATTTCTAACAGCGTTCAGAATTTGGTAAAGTTGATTTTTAAATTAAAGTTTTAAGTTATACAATTATATGTAGATATTTGTGCTTATATAGCTCATTTATTTAAAACTTAATTTGTTTTATAGGCCAAATAATGTTATTTTTTGCGCAAATGAAATAGCTTAAAATCTAAATGAATCGTATGTCTAAAACTAAAAATTGTGACCACAAACAATGGTTTATTTGTGTTGACTCATTTATCCTTTTTACGTTTTAACACAAAGTCATGTAAATTAAAACTAAGAAAATAGCGTTTCAGAGTTCAATTATTATTTACAATAAGTTGGGTAAATATTACATGTATAGAGTAAATAACATAAATACGTTACAAAACACGTATAAAAAAGTTGACGTCTTTCTGGAGGCTAGCAATGTGTACTCTAGGGGTTTAACTTCTTCCCGAGGATCTGTAAGGTTCTGTAAGTGAAGGGAATTTGAAGAATAAAAGTACACGCGAAATATAGATAAGACTATAAACATATTCAAACCAACAAAAACCTGAAAATGAAGGCATACAATAAAAATTCGCTTTAGTTATATCAAAAATAGCTGCAACTACATTTTTATAACATTTTTTAAAAGTTATATAAATTTTGTAATTTCTTTTAAACAAAACTATTTCAATTCAGGTCTTGACACTTGAAAATTTGGTCTTAAATATTTTTTGTGCAACAAACCCTTTCAAATTAATTTTTACAATTTTTAAAACTTTTGAAAAGTTTTAGTGGTTACAAAAATATTATAAAAGTTATAATTTTGTTAATAAAATTAAATACTGTCTTATTGACATGATCTTTTATTCGTTATTTATATATATAGGGTTGATACGGAAAAGAGTTCATTTCGTTCTTGTTAGATACAACATTAAAATAAGATACAATACCACAATTTCCGTTTTCCTCAAATATCTTTCCACAATGTCATGTCAGAATTTCAATTTCGTGACGCATTATCTTATCTGTCAAAGACGGTAGTTTTTCTGTCAGGTAATCTTCAACTTCTTCTTTGATGGGCAATTTTATCTTGCTGCGCTTCATTCTTAGCCTCGGGAAAACCTACGTACCGGTCAAGAATATTTAGATCAGGTTGAAAATTGGAATTTTTTAGACGATTATAGATTTAGTTTATAAGATTAGACCTTATTGGCGTGTTGAAGCTTGTAGTTATCCACAGAAGTCCATTTTCTTTCTCAAATTAATTTGATGTTTCTATAATATGTTCATAGTAATAACAATACTATTAAGAGTACAATGTCTTAATTTTAATTTATTAAACAAAATACGGATATTTTAAAATATATGTTTAAATTGCATATTTTTAAATTTTTTTAATGATAAATAATTTATATTCAAAATCAATTAAAAATATCTGGTAGTAAATTATAAAATATGTAAATACCGTAAACTTATTATATATAGGTTTTCTTTGATTAAAAAGCTTAAAACGCAATTATTTTTATATAGAAAACAAAAACAATTTCAAAGAAAATTTACCAAATGAAGAAAAAACATTTGTATTTTCATTTAATTTGTGTATAAGGTGTACCTGAGAAGTAAGTTTGTTTTTTACAAAAACATTCACACTGTATTGAGCGATATATATATGTAAATTACTATTAGTAGTTTGTAGTTTGCTATTTATTACGCATCCAAAATACAGGGTGTCCCAAAAGTTTGTATATATACAGTAACTCTCAATAGTAAAAACAGGCTTTATCAAATACAGACTAATGATAATCAATTTAATATAAATATTTGTATCTATGTAAACTAGACTTAAAGATTATTTATTAGAAATGGTTTTATTATCGAAAGGTGCAACCACAACACAAAGTTGGAAAATGGAACTCATCAGATGGTAAAGTTCCTCAAACTGCAAAACGCTCAAACGAAAAATCATGGAAATTGTAGCAGTAACACTAATGAGAACGAATTTATTTCGATCAATACATTGCTGTGTTAATACTAATGTGTATGTGGAATTTTTTGAGACATAACACGTCATTTTTCTCAAGATGCCCACATATTTTTGCCTCAAAACATCAAACGAATCTAAGACAATGGACCGTATGAATAAAAACTAGCAATTGAAATAATCCTTTGTTTATATTTCAACAATTGCTTAAATATTTATGAATAAAAGTCAATTGATATAAGCATTTTCTTATATATTTGCAAGCTCCTCACAAGTAGCTTATTCATTTGTTTAACGTGTCTATAATGTTTCATCACCTAGCGAGAATTAAAATGGTCCTAGGAATATAATTCAAATACGGTGTATAAATAGTTATTTCGATTTGATAAGGTAAGTGTAAAGTTTTTATCCAATGAATTTCTTCCCGAATCGACCTTATACGGAGATGCTCTTATACGGAACAACACCAGGCGCGAATCCAGATTTTTTTAAGGGGTGGGGACATATTAACTAAAAATTTCCGACAATTTATAAATCTATTTACTATTTTTAATAAAAAATATATTAATGCAAAATAAAAATAAATTATAAGGTGTATATTATATTTGTCTGATTTCTCAAAATTTGTCAATAAAACGAGTTAAAATGATAAAAAGTAACAATACATTTTAATCCATTTTAAATTTAACAATGGCGCCGGTTCCTCATGCTGATTCACATATTTAAAAAAAAATCTCCGACAAAAATGAAAATAATTATATTCATATTTATAAATTTCTATTTTTTAATTTTAATTTTAAAATTGTGTCGGAAATGAATGATTACATACACATTTAGTTCTTGTTATTATTTGTATATTTTATTTATTGTATGTCGGAAAATTTAGCAAATCAATAGATTTAGTCAGTTACTTATCATTAAAAAAAGACAAAATAATTTTTTTCATTGTCTCTATTATTGAAAATTTCCGACAATATTGACAATTTCCTAAAAAAAATAATTTGAACCCCCTTGAAATCGCGCCAGATTACTCTTCTACCTAACTATGTTTAAAATCAACAACGTAGAAAAACCCTTGTTAGATGTTTTGATAATTAATACTGTTTGCGTGAGACCTAATTACTGAATCGTTTTTATAGTTATTCTTAAATGGACATAATATAGTATTTAATTCTTGTGAAATATGCAAAAATGTAATTTTCAACTATGTCCACTTTTTGTTATGATGTGATATTTGCTATATAAAACGTTTTCTGAATTCTTGTACGAAATAAAAATGAAATTAACATTTTCACTTAAGGCTTACTTATCTATTGCTATTGATAATGCATCAATTTATATATTTAAAAAGTTAGTTTTATTATCTGTTATTACTAAAAAAAAATTTGTTTGAAAGTTTCATTTAAACTTCAAAAGGCACGAAAAATTGTTTGCCTATTATTATTAAATAATCGTTAGTTATATCCGATAATTTTTAATAAGACTATGGATTTAAAACGATACTTAATTCTTTATCGACGACAGTTTATAAAATCAAATGGAGCTCACGCAATATTAAAAAAATTTTAGAGGTGTGGTTAATAGGAGGGTGCTTTGTGCTGTGAATATTAGATATAGGACCTCAGTCAAGAACTATATTAAATTTTTCCGAAAATTTCTTATGCATAACATATCAGCCAATCAGAGTCTAATGCTACTAAAAATAGAATCACGTGCTTGGTGAGTAAACATTTTTTGCTGTATCAAACCTTGATCGCCCGTCCTTAAAAGGTTACATTGTTTTGAATATGAGAAAAAGTAAATAGAGTTAAGGTAACGGAACTTATTCAAAACCGAGGGCTGTATAAGTACATATCAAGTGTTTCAAATATTTGATCTGTAGGTACTTATATTTGCAAATGCCCCAATTCATTCAGCCTTCTACTCAGTGCCAAGAATTCTAACCATTATTATTGGTTGGCAATATTTGTTATCATATAATTTTCAGCAATTGCTTAATATAGAATCAGCTATTGCTTATTAGAAAAAGCGAGTGATCGATGCTTTTGACTATAAACAAACGAATGAGTCGTTCTGAATATGCAAATATAATATGTCATGTCTTTCAATTGTCTACTGTATATAAAAAAAGTTTTTATAACATTTTGCAATTATTTATTATTGGAATTCTGTGATTTGTAATATATTATTTTATTTATTAGTTATACTACTGAGTTGAGACGAGTAGTACGCTCAGACACCTTTTCTATATTCCCATTCTGATTCGACATGTATTATTATGTCTAATGTCTAATGTTTAATAAACACATTAGTTAACAATTATTTATTATTAGTTAATTAATTATTAGAAACGCATTAATATTAACATTTTCAGGGATATCTGATTACTTTGGGAAAGTAACGCGAGATGTCCCAAAATCGATTAATCGATTCTACAATATATAATCGTTAATAAAAACTACTAATTTGTTTAATACAGAGATATATTTTAAACAGACCATAAATAAACATTTAAGTTCCTTTTGAAAATAAATTTCGAGGAAATTGAAAAAATATTTTACTATTTAATTATTACTGCAATTTCTTGTGGCATTTCTTATATAAATAGTTATACTTGCAAAACTTTTTGATGCCGTACAGCTTCGGATAAAATTCACGAAAAGATCTCATTTTACAAAGAAAATTATAATTAATGCGGATTGTGGTAATCAGAATTTATATGTAAATTTGAGGTCATCCTATTTTGTAACTTTGGATTATAATTAAGAAATAATAATGTTTCCTTCTATGTATCCACTTCTTCAAAATTCATTAAATATTTACATTATTTTTAGTTTTTATGTTCATTTCATCAGATGTTTTTATTATTAATTTGTATTTTGACTTTGTAAAGCACCTTAAAAAAACCCATTCGAAATATTAAACAAATATTTTAACAATTTTTATTTAATTTTATATTTAATTTTTTCACTATATAGGGATTAAAGTTGGCAGTTTAAATTACAATTTTAAATATTCGTCCTTAATTAAATGATTTTGTCCTTCAAAAACAAGACCAAACTGAGCAAAACACCATTTTCAAAATAACTTGTCTAGAATTGTTATTTCAGTTTAACTTAATATCAATTATGAATTTCTAATATTTGATTAGATCGATTGAAACCATCGATCCATTGCATTCAGTCTTCTTTACTAGATGTGAGCTTTTTTGTATCTCAGCATTTCTTATACAAATAGATCAAAACTTCATCGAATAATCTTTTGGATGGGGTTGTCATCACGTGGTTCGTCCTTTTCGGTACAGCAAACTTCCTCATAAATGGGTTATCATTGAGGACACTTCGTCTTCTTAAAAAAGTAAACTAGACGAGTGTTATTTTCTATTTTTTAAGTTTCACGGACCTGTTGGGAAGAACAGTAACAGCAAGTGTTTCGTATGTTTTTATTTATCCTTTTGTAGAAACATTTTCAAAACAAACTGTAAACATAATTTGCAAGATATTTACATTCGGTGCTTTTTTTGTACGGTATGAGTATTCTTATTCTGATAGCCATTTCCATAAATCGATTTCTTTATATGACCAAAAACAATGACTATATACAATCTTCGTAAAGCGACATTTTAATAAAATACCGATTTTTTCAATGTTACCTCATATTCTTTTTTTGTTAAATATTTTGACACATCCTCTATTTGGTGTTGGTAGTTATTTTTATTTTAAAATCAACGTTTCACGATGTGGCATGAAAACTAATTTATATACTGTGATATCTTTAAGTGGAATCATTTTCTTTTTTTGAAAACAATTACAATTTTTTATTTATTATATATTTTGAGTATTGACAACATCAAAATCGCATTGCCTCTGAACAGGATCAGCCCGCAATAAAACGTGGTCTAACGGATAAAACAAGTAAAAACCTTCTAAAGACCATGATCGTTATTATTCTTAACCATTACGTTTTTTATCTTCTAGCTTTATTTTCTTATGCTACGAAGTTCCGAACATCGACAACTTCGATTTTCAATGTTTGTGATCGGTGAGGATTATTCTGTCTATAACGAATGGAGTTCGATGTGTTTAATGTGTATTAAGCTAACTGCTTATTAACATAGGCTTAGATATATTAAAATATTGCCTAATTATAATAAAAATAAATTTTATTCATTTTAATGATTTCTAAACGATAATTGATCTGCAATCGACACCTCTAAAACAAAAAATATAATAAATTTATTTTGTAGTAAATTGTTTCTAGTCTATTCGTCTAAATATTGGAATAGGATTGTATCCTTATTTTCATCCTAAGTTAAAAATTGCTAAATTAAAAGTCTAAATAAATGCAAATTTATTAGTGAATAACTGTTCAACTAAATAAAAAAATATAACTCATCAATAAATTAATTACATAATAGCATTGAATTAGTGAAATAGAGTTGGCATCTGCGTTAAAAACATGAATTAATTTTGTTTCCAATCTTTATGAATAGTTTAAATAAAACGATTAAATTATCTGCTTTAAATATTTTTTATTTGGAAGGAATGAATACATTAATTAAACTGTAGTAACAATAAACCTTTAATTTACATGAATCTACAAAAAATATTTAAAATATTAAATGCATTCGTCAAGA
The DNA here is from genome assembly GCA_034780395.1 of Vannuccia rotundouncinata. Taxonomy (NCBI): domain Eukaryota; kingdom Metazoa; phylum Platyhelminthes; order Proseriata; family Coelogynoporidae; genus Vannuccia; species Vannuccia rotundouncinata. Next base: position 4,089 of record JAUZNC010013529.1, on the reverse strand, counting down.
AAACGAATATCGAAATATTGTATGTAATTTTTATGTTTTTAAATTTTAATGTTTATCAAGGCTTAGAGAATCACAAGAAGTGTAACTTTCTTCCACATCTCCTTCAAAAGGTATATCATAAAAAGGCAACAAAAATTTACCACTGGGAGAATGAATAATACTTCTTTTCCATTTTTGAGAAACACTAGCGTTAGTGTTCTGATTTTTTGACCTCATTAATTTATACCTAAGCCTTTCTGTTAGCTTTTTTTCTCTTTGATAGGGTGGTTTGATAGCTTGAGATATTGGCAAATCTTTATTTAGTAATTTTACTAATTTTGAATAGCATACGATAAAAGTAATTAAAAATAAAATTATCAACAAAACTATAATAAAGACCATATTTCCGAAGTCCATGATTAAATTTCTGATGCATCTTAAAATGAATTTAATATCACATACAAACTTTATTATATAGATATGTACAAAGAAATAAAACTATAACATTTCTATTATATATTATATAGTATTATATTTCTATGGATATGTATGATTAGATATATTTATAATTGTTAGATCAATCGATATTAGTTATTGTCAAATGATTGTACAGATTTTATGTGTCTCAGATAAATTCAAATTTCTAGTATAGACTAATTTAGAAAAAATGGAATAGATGGCTCAAATATATTATATGGAAAATTCATATTAACAGTTTCCGCCCGGCAAGGCGGGCACCGCCCGCACATACCCCTCCGGCAGGGCGGGCACCGCCCGCACATAGTCGCACATAGTTTAGAAATTTGTTATGCGCCGGAATAAGTTATAAGGCATTTTAGTTAGCCGGAATATCATTCTATAATGTGATAATAAATAGAAATTCTGATTAGTGGATTTAGTTAACCAATCAACAATAATTTACTAACAATAATAATAATAATAATAACAATTCATTCTAATAACATACTATAATAGAGTTATTTTAAGCAACAAATTTGACACGAAAACATTTAGTCAATTTTTAAAATTGATAGTACATTTTGCAATGTACAATTATGAAACTCAGCTTTTATAAATATGTCGTTAATAAATAATCAATGATGTCTTAATTTTTAATTACTTCATGCAATGTCGGCTCAGCATTAATTACTTTATTTCGAATTGTAAAATTTAGTATATGCTTAGTTTATAAATATATATTATAGATAGATATTATCCTATATAAAACACTAAATCTAGGAAAAAATTCAATACAATTAGAATAAAAATTCAAAATTAGAAAAATCTTTCATGAAAATATAATCAATATTTAAAGACAAAATATTAATGTAAAATTTGTTAAATTATTAATAGAAATCGTGCATTATCTGAAACAGTCGTGCATTATTTATTTTATCTACCATAGAACGTATAGAAATCATTCATAAAAGCATAGAAAATAGTTATGGTATGACCTGAAATATATACAGATCATACCATTATATATATATATATATATATATATATATTAATACATGGCTGTGTTATGGTATTAATGGTATTAATTCAAAATTAATTAATTAATTACAAAACTGAAAGCATAATTATTTTCTATACACTAACTTAAATTTAAGCTATCTATATATAGGTGACTTACTTGTGCACTTACCAAATTAATTCTTAAAGTCGGTAAGAAAAATTGAAAAAAGTAGAGAAGCAGTATATATAGTAGGTACACTATTACCATTATTAACATTTATTGGAATAAAACAAATAATTACATTAAATCGTACAAAGATTGTGTCTTGTATTTATTTAATATTAAATATTTTAAATAAACCGAATTATAGAATAACCGAATTAAGCATATATAGCTAGAACGCTTTTTTTAGAATTTATTTAAATTTTATTAAAATTACATCAATAGTAAAATATTTGCTTTTAAATCTAACATTTACCTAATAAATCGTTTTCCTAAAAGTTGGCACAATTCCGCATGCGTTCTTTATAATAATTCAGTGTAATAACAAACAAAACATTCTGATCAGATATCAGTGAATGTTTCTTTTATTCATTTTTAACCATGTGGCAAGACTATCTTGCCATGACAATTGCATTAGTTTTATGGAGTTGTAAAAATAAATTCTGTCTAATTGCCGTGTCCACAATCAAGAGAAATTATTACTAACATTTTTTCAAATAATCAGATATTTTGATTTGACTTATCAATAATCTATAAAAGTTGTATACTATTCACAATACATTAAATTATTTTGTCAATACCAAACAACCTGTCTCAATTTGTAAACACGCTAAATTAGTTTACAACTTTTATGAGTTTCTTTTACCTGTTGATCTCTCATCTCGCAGGAGTAATTCAGTTCTAGTTAAGAGACAGACTGACTGATATAATTAATTACTTGACTAAAGAGCCGACACACATTGTGAAGGAACGTCTCGTTGCATATCTCATAAAGAAATATTTCTCATCTGTAAACTGTATTACATTCCGACAATAACTGAGTGATGGTCATTTGTTCATATATTAAATGATAAAATTTTTGAACTTCAATGTGAAAACATATTGTGAGTTATAAATCATTATATATTGTAGCACCGAGGTAGCACCCATACCTGGCTATTTTAGATCAAAGAGCCGACACTCGCTCAACGAAACCTTAGTTTTAACAGAAGAGGACAGAGAAATACCCCAAATAACATATACTATCTGAAGAAACAAACCTGAGCAACTTATTGTTAGAATAATCTCATAAAATATAAACTCACTTAAATATTATACTTATGTAAACTACCAAATATATAGGAGTACTATGTACGTAAATACTCAATAATATAAATATTAAATACAAAAGAATAACTTCACGAAACACTGAAAAATTAAAAAATGCAATGTTCTAGTAATAAATACAAAAAATACACAAATTACAAATAAGTTGAAATGAAACATTGTAAACAATCCTTGATAAAAACGCTTTAATTCCATTAGATGACGGAATTGTCATGGCAAGACAGTCTGGCCACCCCGCGTTGAAATGGTTAAAAGGAAGTCAAACTTTTAATAATAAATTTTTCTTTTTTCAGAGTTAAACTATTTTTTTCACTGTTATCCAAAAATTCTTATGTGGATGAACGATAAACGTTTGTGTAACACTCTACAGCAATTCATATTTTATGATATTCTTTTCACACAATAACTATATGGGGATGAAATTTGGGTTCCTAAATAATTCGAGGCTGCGCTACCAGAAGCAATTAGACTTATTTCAAAATATGAAGCCGTTTGTGAATAGTAGGTGTTACAAAAAGACCTAGTTTTTTGAGGCTTCAATATTCCTATAAAGTGTAAGTGTAAATAGCGCTAACAACCAACTATCATATAATAGGTTTAGATATAATTACAAACATCTAATTTTATCTAGAAGTTTGTTAGGTTGGTCAAAGGTTTCGACGAGAATGTTTAAACGTAGTATTGTATCTGTGTGATAGTTTATACTGCATGATTTAAGCGAGTGCAGTTTTGAGCCCATCCACAAATTGAAACCATCAGGTAACTCAATAAGTAGCAAACAACTTCTATAAACTAAATTTTAATCATTTTGTTTTGTTGTTTTATAAACATTATAATTTAAATTATTTACACACTTAAAGCAAATTGATGACGTCTTTGTTCAATTTTCTTTTATTGTATTTTACCTTTTCGTTTAGTTGGAACAAATTATAACTTAAAAAATCACCAATATTACAAAGAAATATGACAGAAGCTATAAACCCTCGCATTTGTGTTATTGGGGCCGGACCTTCTGGGATGAATTTTTTGTGCTCTATGAAAGAAGCGGAACTTAAAGGAAATGTAGTTCCAGAAATTGTTTGCTATGAAAAACAATCAGATTGGGGAGGTTTGTGGAATTTTACATGGCGAACTGGTAAGATCTATAGTTTAAATTAAGTAAGTGATCATTTCATTGTTTAAATTATTTTAAAAACTATCTCAGGAACTGATGAAAATGGAGAGCAATGTCATGGAAGCATGTATCATTCATTATGGTCCAATTCACCAAAAGAATGCCTCGAATTTCCAGACTACACATTTGAAGAACATTTTAAGAAAAA
>JAUZNC010013518.1:0-18140 GCA_034780395.1 Vannuccia rotundouncinata | reverse complement strand
TTCGACTATTACAAATGTAAACGATTAAAAATCATTCGATAATATTTTTCACAAATTAATAATTGATTTCATTTTCTAAAAATAAATTTATTTAAAATCTGATGGAATTATCTTTGTCGATTATTGTAATCTAATCATTGACCTATATATTATTTAAATAATATATAGGTCAATGAATCTAATATACTGGAATTTTGCAACATGAAAGCTTTTCCTAATTTCCGTATTCAAATTTATTAATATGTGTCTTGAATTTCTCAAAAAACCCTTGCATAATTTTAAAACAGACAGTAGAGGTGTATTCCGTCAACATAGTATACGTTTTTGAAAAAATCTCTACCATCTACTGCCTATCCATTGATATCGTAATTAACTTCTCTAGATTGGCAAATTATAAAGATCAAAAGCCTATTAGAAATTATAATATAGATTGAATACCCTTTTTAAAACGAAACTAATACCGTATATAATTGAAATGCGCTCTGGACGTAATTTTTGATCAGTTTGCCGGTCTAGATAAATAATATATAAGTCAATGGTTTGAATGTAAATAATTTTATAGTTTTATCGCGGTATATTTAATAATAGTTTAATTATTATTCCCTTAAAAAGTCGATATATACGTTACAAAATCAAAATACAAAGAATCCTATCAAATAATGTTAAAAAATATATTGAAAAATTCTAAACATTATAATTTTACAATTCAATAATTTTATTTTTGATCTGAAACTACACAAATTTATAAAGATTAATAACATGTATTTCATACTTTTATCCCTTTAGGTATTGATTAAAAATAAATATTTGTTGTAAATTCTTCCAACAGTTGTGAACTTTCATGTCTGGAAATAAATTAAACCATCTTGTGAAATATGTCTTTTCTAAAGATTTTGCACAATATTTATGCAGGTATTTAAATTAAAGATGTTTTATAAAAAATATATAATTATAGTCACTCTAGTGAGTGACTAGTAATTTTTACCTTTTACCCACAGAAATCAGAATCTTAAAAATATTTTTGCATTTCTATTTGCTGAAAAATTTGAACTTGTGATGCTGATAGCCTTGATAGCCTTGAAAATTTTAATTTAATAGAAAACCTCTTCACAAAAATTATCTAATATGGTGAATCATAGTGTTAGAAAGGCAAACTATAATATACTTGAATGCAATATTAAAACTAAATAGAAAGACAGTAAAAAATGTTATTTATATTTTATGTAAATATTTTTAAATCTATAACAGAGGTCTATAAAATAAGATCTTTTGTATCACAATTTAAAATTTAGGTAGATTTCTACAAGAAAATTTATGAATAAAAGTTTTCTAACAGATATTATATAAAATAAACAAAATTTTTTTTAGATTTGACTTTTCCCTCTTATTTAGTCTTGTACTTATTCAGTTTCATGCCTTGCTCTTAACCAGGATTTGACCTCTCACTCTTATTCAGTCTCACACTTATTCAGTTTCATGCTTCACTCATATTCAGGAATTAACTTCTTACTATTATTCAGGAATTATCATTTTGCTCTTTTTCAGTCTTTGTACATTGGAAAAGTTAGATAAGAGATTTAACATAGCACTCTTATTCAGTCTTATACTTATTCATATGACCTGATCCACTTTTTTCATATATTATTATAATATAATGTCAATTATAATAATTTAAGGCTTTATGATGCTTTTTATTAACATTGAAAACAGTATATAATATACTGTAAACAATATACATAAATAAATTATATATTTATAGGTTTTCATGCTTTGGCACTATTGGTCAATATCTTGAGTATAATGAGTATACAGTTATGATAAAACTACCAGTTATGCAATAGTCCTAATATATTTAATATATTCATTATAATATTTTTATAATCATTATAATAGATTATTTAATATTGATTATATAGTGGTTATAATTTATGTAATTGTTATCATTAAGTCACAAATTCTAGCATACAGTTAACTTTTAGTTGTTAATGTAAGATTTGTTATATTATGTTAGTGTATGTACCAATTGAATACCTATTATTTGTTCTTACAGAAATAATACAATTGTCATCATTTCAAATATAATTCTCTGTAACAAATTATGTATCTTTCTTTATGACAATTGTGTTACTTTATTTATAACTGAAAGTTAACTGCATGCTAATTTTATATAAAAAGTGAAATAAAATGGGTAAAATTTTGGGTGACAATGACATGGAAAGTAAATCTATATATTTTAAATCAATATATAAAATGCCTACAATTAACACATTTTTGAATTAATTATGACACACTATAATTAAAAAATAATAATTTTCTCAAGTAATTTTTAGTAAATATATTAACATAAGTTGGTATTTATAGTTACTTTATAATTATATAGAATTGATATGAGTCAATTTATGTCATTTTTCATCACTGGTCAGATTAATCATTTCATCCCATTGCAAATATTATACATTAATAACCATTTTTACAAAGCCCTCATTTTGAAAAAAAACAAATACAAATTTTTAGTAAATTGGTAGAGCTTATAATATTTTTTTAATTATCTGACTTCATAAAGTATGTAAGCAGATAAGGGGGGTAGAGGTCAAAAAGTGTATCAATGCTCTTATAAAAAATAATGTGCCTTTTTTGCAAATACCTAGTACTTAGTAAATAAAATATAAATTCAGGGTGACCACACATACTCTGAAGACAAGTATATACTCAGATTTGAAGAATATACTTGGATATACTCCGATTTTAAACCATATACTTGGATTTTCACATTTTGATTTTTTTAAATTTTTTTAATAATGTTTTTTTTATAAATGCCCTCCTAATAAGTGGGAAAAATTTTGCTTTGCACAATTTATTTTTATAATAAAGCTTTTTAAATTTATTTATATTTTTACTCATATTTGTATTAGTCCAGGACTGGTAAGAAGACTATAAACTGTCAGTTGTGTAAAAAATAATGCTTTTGTTCAATTAACCAAAATTCAAATAAATTTTAAAATTTCCTAAGTTATATGTACTCAGATTTTCTTAAATATATACTCGGATTTTCTTCAAATGTATACTTTGATATACTCACATTTTGTTCTGAGTTTCATGTGGCTGGGTAAATTCCACAATATTTGATATCTAATAATTCTGAATTCATTCTGTTAACTGTTCATTCATAACAGACAGACAGTACTAGGTAATTTCATGTTTTTGATTAATCAAGGTTGTTTAAGATAATGGAAATATAGACTAGTTTGTTTATATTAAACATAATGAGAGCTCTCAGTTTTTATGGCAAGTGGCTAAAAGTCAATTTTTTATGATGCATACAGTTATATTATACAACCTGGTTATCATAACTGAAAACATGAAATTATTTGGGTTAAATATGGATTCTTGATTAACTTAACCCAATTCAGTTAATATAATTGAGAGAGCTGCAAATTCTTCCAAATAATCAATTGGGTTATGTTATTATTCAAATAGTTAATTAACCCTGCTTTTTTTGAAACTTATTAAATATTGTAATAGACTATCTTTTCACACTGTCTATTTGTCTTTTCATTATTTATTTTAGGTTAATATATGTTTAATAAATTGAATTTCAACTGCATATGCATATTCTCCTAGAGAGGGGTGGGGTAGATGAAAAGCATACAGGTGCATACATGAGGGGAGGGGGGGTCAAAATTAGGTAATATAACTGCATACATACATTATGGATGTTCCCATAAGCATATTGGGTGGGAAATGTCTTAATAGGGCTATGATTCAAACCCACCCACCATATTTAAAATGAATTTTTTCAGAATTTTTGAATTAAATGGAAGTCTTTTTGTAAAGAAAGAAAAAAGGCACACCTAGCAAATCTATTTGATAACACTAGTAAGAACATGCAAGGCTGGGTGCACCTCTCTATGAAAGATTAAAACCATGTCTGTATAACAGTGGTCAAGTAAGACTGAACCATGCTGCTTGCCTGTACATACTCAGGAATTTCACAGACAAAATAGTCCAGTTGACTGCCATTTGTGAATTTATTCAGAGAATCCAAGTATCTAATGCACTATTTTTCAACATTATTTGTAACATTCTTGAAAAGCTTTCTCTAAATACAAAACTTAGTTGCTCAATTTATAATGATATTATATTGTACTTTAATACTATGATTTTTCATGATTGATACATATATAGCAGTTACCTTAAAAGTAATTATAAATCATTAATGAAAATGTATAATAATTTTTTCCTGGATGGAAAATTCAGGAGCAGGCCCCCCAACTTTCAAAAGCCAAGGGGACTGACCCCTTGCACCTCAAGTTTGCTGGCGATGCTAAGTCTCCCAAATTAGCATTCAATGTGTACAGTAATATAAAATTAGAAACCATACCAAAAGTAGATAATGAGTTAAGTAGAAATTTACTGTGTACTCTTCCACATTAATTCAGATTTCATCAAAGTATACATATACCAGGAAACTCATGTTTTGAAATAAATTGCTATAACATTAAACTCTTAATTTTTATGTCAAAATATATTAAATTTTATTTTAAAAAATTCTCTGTTTTGAGAAACATCTGTTGTCATTATTTTAAAATATATCAATGAAGTACAAAGTTTAATACAGTAGGAAATAGTAGGAATTTATAGATTTTTTACAATTTTTGTCACAATTTTATAAGTGAAATATACATTATTTTATTCATTAGATAAAAACTATGTGTAATACAAGACTTCTTTAATTTTGATATGTTAATTAATATTAATATATGCACTGGACACTCTTATTCTAATATAATTCTTTTTCTTGATGAAATGTTTTTTTTATAATTAGAGATAAATGCACTTTTGTTAATGTTATTCAATATATATTACCTATTCTTCATTTGATATGGAATATAATTGATAACTTATTCAACACTTTCTTATTTCAGCACGGTAAGATAAAGATTTGGTAAGTTTTTTTATTTTTTATTATTTGGTTAATCAAAATATTTTGTTTTTATTTGTGAAGCATTTTTGGGGCCCAATTGCTAACTGGGGACTTCCATTGGCTGCCATAGCTGACACTCAAAAGAATCCAGAATATATTAGTGGGAAAATGACCACAGGTAATTCAATTATCAAATATGGTTTGTATTTTTTGTAAAAATGTTTTGTTGGTCAAATAGTATTTGTTTTATTATAAACATTAAATTATTGAATTAATCATTTTTAATTTTTTTAAGTATATTCGAATTATTTTGCAATTTGTTATTCTTTTGATTTCAATCAAGTTATTCTATATTAAAATATGAATCCGTTTTTATTGTTTAATTTGAAAGAGGTTCGTTAAACTAAAGTCGTTAAAAGAATTTTAGTCAAAATTGATTTTATATGAATAAAACTATGTTATGCTATAGTATATATTTTTTTTTAATAATTCATTAATAAAAACATATTATTTATTAATTTTTATTTATTTATATATAAAAATAAATATAAATACAAGTTACAATATTTTTTAAATAAAATTCGCCTAATTAAATGTTTAAAAGTGTTGTATGTATTTAGAAAAATGACGATTTATAATGCCATTTTGTTGAATATAACTAGTTATTGGACTTCAAATAAGTACATAACATTATAGTTTTAAATGGAATAAGTGAAAGACCGGTGTATGCTGCAAAATTTAATATAATAAAATTCATGTTGTACTGAATATATCGTGATATTCATCATCAGCTATAAAATGAGAAATAATTAATAACTTGAATCTTTCTATTATAAATTTTGCAGCATACACCGGTCTTTCACTTACTCAATTCAATTTCTCTATAACTATGCTGCGGGAGACCTTCATTTTTATTAAAGTTTTAATTTATAAATAGATTTAAATATGCTTCTTTGAACTACGGAGAATATGTTGTAAATTACTGAATTATTTTGCTGTTAGGATAGTATTTCCGTGTTCGCTGATTTTCCTGTTTACTGATATATTAATCGATAATCGAGTGGAAACTGTCCTATCAAGTGTAACAAGATCATATACAATCACCGACACAGATAAAGGAATCACGAGACCTTTCATATAGCACGCTAGGGTGTTCCATAGACATATATATATATATAATGTCTATGGGGTGTTCACGGTTAACTATATGTATACACACTTAAGAACTTTTAGTTTTGATATACCAACAAGTTTGCTATAATTTGACTCCGCTGTAAATGTGTATATTTATATTTGCGGGTATGAATTCTGTTTGTGAACACTTGTGTAGAGGTTATGGTGTGTATAACAGGCCGCATGCAGGTCTCATTTTTCTCTTATTTCATTAAAGAAGAACTTCAAAGTCATTTTTATATGAATTCAATAATAACATAATTTCTATAATAAAGTCACATTTCTTTTCTATTACAGCCCTTTGTGTTTATTCCGCACTTTTTATGCGATTTGCCATCAAAGTCCAACCTAGGAATCTTCTTCTTTTTTCTTGCCATTTTGCGAACGAATCTTTACAAATTACACAGATGGGTCGATTTCTCAATTATTGGTAAAATACGTCTATTTTTAAATTTTAATTATTAGTTTTTACAAATTTCCGTAAACTAGTGTATAATTTATTCCACGTAATTATTAGAAACTAATTTTAAAATATTTATTTTAGAAGGCATCACAAAGATTTATATTTTTAATCAATTGTTTTTTGAAAATCTTTACTTGCATTAAATGTGATATTGAACTTTGAATCTTTTTAAATCGGTATCCATTTGGGAAAGAGCTATTGATTATTCTGTCTACTTTATGCCAATTTATATGCATTCCAAGATAAATATTTCGGTATAAATTAACTTCGTTCAGAAGGTATTTATTTTTTTGGGTAAATATCTAATGCCTGCTCTTTCGTTTTACTGTTATCTGATTGTATAATCAAAGTTATAACTAATTTCTTCCCAAACTCGAGGTTTTAAAGTAGATCTTATTGATAATTTTCTCAGTTAATATTTTAAACTATAACTAATAATTTTAGTGTGTTGAATATGACCGCAGAACTTTTCATTGATGTTTAATTAATGAGGAGTTAATTTTTATAACAATTTTTAATTAGTCTAACTATAAATTGCTGGTGTTTAATTTAAAATAAATTACTTCAAATTATAGAAAATTATTTATAAGTTGAAATGACTGATTTCTGTAACACTTATTTTTTTCTAATAATTTCGATCAGTATTTCCCAGAAATTGTTTATATCGATTGATTTTGTCAAGAAGATACCCGGAAATTAATTTGGACGCTCTCAACAATTCCCTTTGAGCTTATGTTGCTATATGCAGCTGATCGAGACGACAATATATCACGAAGCTGATTAAAAGACATTTTCCCTCTCGTTCTATAAATGCGGAATAATGCCAAAATTTCTCGAATTCTATCAGATACTTCAATAAGAGATATAATTTATTATCGACTAAAAATATCTCTTTAAAACTGACAATAGAAATCTCTCGACAGATTGTTAGATAATACAGATTTTGTGACAGAAAATTATAATATATATATATATATATAGTTTTTAGTATTTTATTGATATTTTGTTATTATTGTTAAACTTTTTTTAGTATTCATCTAATCATATTTTCTATTTAGTCTGCCATTTATTGTCAGAGAAATTTTATAGGGGACCATCCAAAAATTACATACAATTTTGACACCCTCTCCCTATATTCATCTACCCCATCCCCCTCTAGAAGAATACACACACATACACAGTTAAAATTGAATTTATTTAACAGACAATGTTAGATTTATGTACCTCGTGTACAGCATAAAGTAGTATAGGTGTAGAGACTTTATTCAGGCATTGTAAAAATATGGGGTATACTGATAGAGTTTCAAATTTTCCAAATTTTAAAATTAGGCCGTTTTAAAAAGTAGTGAACTATTTAAAACTGACCAATGACAATTCAATTTTTAAATCTGAAGTCAATCAATAATGGCAATAATAATCTATATTGCTTAATTGCTCATCTATTCCCCTTTGTCTGTACTTTATAATTATGGATGGTCCCTAGATCATAATTTTAATTTATCCGACAAATAATGTTATTCACGTTATATAATCATATATATCTGTGTAAAATTGTTATAACGAATATGAAGAAAATTAATGAATCGTATGTAGAATAATTATTTCAAAATTAATTTATATTTACTAAATATTTCCAATGCATATACTAATAATATTCCATTTATTTTCTCCAGGTACGTTATCCCTGAAGTAGAACGATACGAGATCAGTGAAAGTTATAAAGTTGAGTAACTGACGAAACAGTTTTAAACTACTTATTCTGTGATATTAGAAACTGTCAGCTTACTGTTTTTCTTTAATTATATAATGGTTGATTTTTTGTGTGTTGTTTTACTCTATATCTGCTAATTACTTATAGAATGCTCAGAGATTGTATTATTCTATAATTTTACGTCTGCATTATATTGAACATTTTAGAATTTACTATTGATTAATTTTTTGGTGACAATTTTTACTCCATTATTTTAATTCCTGAAGTTGTGATGTACATTTAAACTTGCCTAGTTTTTTCGATTCAAATTTTGTATATGATGCATTGTACTATTATTGCATATCATTCCGATTTACTAATACATACATAACATATAAAACATGCAATTCTTCTATATTGTACTTAAGCAACAATAACTTAACTAATATATTATAAAAGCAGGGATAAGTAAATATTTTGAAATTTGTATTATTTATAATGTTGCTATTTTTCATTTCATGATAATCATTTTTCCGTTACTCATTTTTGATAAAATTAAAATATGTCTTAAATTAAATGGAAAAGGTTTTTTTAACTATTGTTGTAATTATGCACAAATTTTATTATTTAGTATTTTTATGTCGACTATATTTATGGATGCGGTAAATACATGTGCGCATTTAAGTTTATTTAATATAGAGACACTTTAAAGTAATATTCAATTAAAAATATTTATTATAAATCGTAGTAAGTATATAGAAGATGATATTTTTGTTTTCTAATGAAAGCGTACTAGAAGGCTAGTAATAATGTACATGATTAATTAATGAGATTGTTGGCAACGGATTGCGCTCCCCCGATGAAAGCCGTCCTCATTATTATCAAGAACGGAATCAGTCGTATGAATTAGTTTATTTTTCCAGAAACGCAATCCGAATTGGTTTATTTTATCAAGAACGCACCCTGTCCGACGATGACTTAAAAACTTAATTAGGTACTTCAAATTTGACATTGATAATTAAAGTTCAATAGCCTATCACTATAGTGCGCTACAAAATTTGTTACACGTACAATACTATTTAATTTTAATTTAGGACTTAGCTCATTCAAATTGGACATAGGTAATTCAATTTAGCCAAATAATATTTATATTAAAAATGTTTCATTTGCCTGTTTATAAAAACGACTAAGAAATTTTACTGTGTTTATAAATTAGTTGAACTTGATGTAACTAAAGGCTCTAATGAATTATCTTAACGACATCTGAAAGTTATCTAATTATTAGTAATAGAGTCAAGTATCTTTTCCTAAGTCTCTGTCGTCCTGAGATAACAATGCTCCTCTCACTTATATATATGTATTTCCAGTCTTTTTTATTACATGCTATATAGCTCCGATGATTTTGGGTCAAAAATGTCTATGGGTAACTACAAAGCAATAAAAGATGACGTAACTATTTACAATAGTGTTATAAGATTAAAAAGAATCAATATTGAACAAACATATAGGGGGTTAAATTCGAATGTGGCTAAAATGTAATAATAAGAAATGTTATATATACGATGAATGTTAAAAGTGCAGTAAAAGTCATGTAGAAATGTTTAAAATTAAAATATGCAAAGGTTAAAAGTTCGCGTTGCACTCAAATTATCTGTGGATTTTTGGTTTTCAGTCTTGAAAACGGAGATTGAATGGGTTGTTGTCTTTGGAACAAAATGGAAACGTTGAAATAGGATTTGCAGATTTCTCTGTTTGTAGATAGAGCCAGAATTATTTATGATCGAGGTGTTCCTTGAAGCGAGTGTGGAGTTCTCAGATGGAGCTGGCAATATAGGTGAATTGTCACATTAGGTGCAAATTATTTCATATACACACCCTTTTGAATGACATAATTTCGATTTTATTTGGCATTTATCTGCCATTGATGTTAAAAATAGGTATTTTTAGTATTTAATACTTAGTATTTTTTGATAAAGAATTCCGTAGTGTTGTAGGATTATCTACGGTAGATGCGGACAGGCCGGGAGGTATAGGGAGTTAAATATTTTGCGATCTTTCCGATCGATGAAGTCATTATAATGTACGGGAATTCAAAGTATGTAGCAAGTTGTTCGTGGTGTGTTTTTCTTTTCTTTCGGTGTTGTCGGTTATTGTTGAAGTTTATTTGCTGGATGTGTTGAGGTGTGTATCCGTTTGATCGAAGTATGTTCAAGTGAGGGTCTTTTTCAGAGTCATTGGAGCAACGTTCAACACTTATTTTCGATTAATTCTTAAATATTTTCACTTTTGTGGATGATGGTAATGCGGATCTGTAGTGAGGTAGAATATTCTTTCTTTGCGCCTTTCATATAGAAGTGGAAGACGACCTGTCTGATTTACTTTCCATTACTTTCATGGATACGCAAGAAAAGATGATCCTCTCCAACCCAAACATTGGATTATACAATTAACGATACATAGATGATCACACATGCATCCTAACAACATCAAGAGAAGAAGCTTAGAATATCCAACAACACCTCGATCTCCAACACACCAGTATCAAGTTTAAAATTGAACATCCTCTAATCAACAGCTTACTTTACTTTCACAGGTCGTCAAAAAGGCTCAAAGATATTCTACCTCACTACAGATCTGCATTACCATCATGCACAAAAATTACCATATTTAAGAACTAATCGAAAAGAATTGTCAAACGTTTCTCTATTAACTCTGAAAAAACACATTTCGATTTAACGGATATATGCCAACCTCTGCAGCATATCCAGCAAAAAACTTCAACAATAACTGAAACACCGAACAAAAAGACGAACACACCACGAACAATCTGCTACATACCTCGAATTCCCGTACATTAATGACTCCATCGACCGAAAAGCTTGCAACATATTTAAATCCCTACACTTCTCGGTCCGCATTTTCCGTAATTCCACAACACTACGGAATTATCTATCAAAAAACACTAAGTCTCAACCTATATGCAACATGGCAGATTGCCAAATCAAATAGAAATTATGTCACTCAAAAGGCAGTGTATATGAAATGACTTGCGTCAAATACGACAACACCTATATTGGCAGCTGCACCAGAGAACTAACTCCACACCCTCGTCAAGGAACCCCCCAAAAACAATTCAAGCTCTATCTACAAACACAGACAAATCTATAAATCCAATTTTAAATTCTCCATTTTGTCCAAAGACAACAACCCACTCAATCTCCGCTTTCAAGAAGCCATCTACATATAAGAGAGAAAGGCAAAAATCAACAGTAAATTTGAGTGCAACGAACTTTTGTCTTCATATTTTAATTTAAACATTTCTACATGACTTTTACTGCACTTTTAACATTTATCTTATATTTAACATTTTTTATTATTACATTTTAGCCACATTCGATTATAAGCTCCTCTTTGCTTATTCTATATTGATTCTTTTTAATCTCATAACAATTACGTAAATATAGTTACGTCACTTTTTATAGCTATGTAACTACCTTATATATATATATATAATACATATCTCTCACTGTTTTTGTTCATTTTATTACACGTATATAGAGTCGATCTCCGAAATAAATTCTAGTTTTACTGCAAAACAGGCTTTTTGTTTCTTCCTAGTATTTCATTATACTTAAAAATGCATAGATTGTAGTTTTAGATAAATTTGTTTGAATAAACTAAAATCACTATCCCTAAATTTGCATTTTTGTTTTAAACATAAATTTTTTACTTAGAAATTTCATTAATTCTAAATTTAATTCTTACTAGTAATACTAAAATCACATTTTTATTAATTAAATTATTACTAATTGCTTGGCGGAGTGTGTTGGGGATGTACACAAAAGATTATAAATTTAAAATATAGTAAAAATATAATTATAATGTAATTATTGTATTTTAGCAGTTTTTTATTCAATAAATTACAGAACTAAGTGTTACAGGGATAAGAATCTTCAGTGGGTCCGTGGACTTCTGCGAATTTGGTGCCCAATTTTTAAAATGTTTTAAACAAAAATTGGATTTTAAAATTTTGAAATTTAATTGCAAGACTTTAAGAGAAAAATCCACACTACCAACATTTTACAGCCAGAAATTACTCTTTAATGGGCCCTTTTTAAAATATAGGCCTTCAAAATTTTTGAATAGTGAATTTTTTAAACTGCTATTCCCATCCCTGGGTATTAAAATGTAAAATATTATATTAATCTTGATGCTGATAAAAAAGGAGTGAAAGATTTGCCAATGAAAAAGGACTTTAGAAGCTTTAGCTAATAAAAAGGAAATACATGCTTATGAAAAAGGGGTATATGGAGATTTATGGGGTAGAGTCTACCATTCAGACGTTAAAATATTATACAACTAACATTCATAGTTTGCAGACCTCTAAACAATAAGCAAAAACCTCTAATATGTAGACAAAAATTTTTAGTAGTGTACTGCTGATGAAATAGTAATTTTATTTGACTGTAGGGCTTGTTTGTACACAATATACTAGAGACTTTTAAGAATATCAAACAATTTATAACAGAAAATTAGGATGGGGTTGGAGAGAGAGATGTGCCACTGACTTAACTGATTTTTTAAAATTTATTATCAAATTTTTACATACACCTTTATAAAAATGAAGGATGGGGCAGGACTTTTTTCTAAGGCAATTATTACCAAGCTATTATTCATGCAGAGCCCAATTTTACCTATTAAAACCAAGGGGTCATTTCATAAAATAGCAACTGCAACTGCAATTTTTGTTTCATAAAACTTAACAACTGGTTGCAATGTTACTAAGTGTCATTTGCAACTGGTTAAAAATGATCGTTTCATAAAGCTTTAGCAACCGGTTGCAGTATGGAGTAACCGGTTGCTATTCTGCAACCAGCTCGAGCTGGTTACAAGTCAGTTGCTAATTAAAAATCTAAGAAGTTCAGTTGCAAATTAAAAAAAACAATTGCCTTAATAACAGTTACACTATTTTTAATATATTATAAAATAAATATAAATTATTATAATTAAATAAAACTGAATATATATGATTAAATTATAATTGTTAAGAAATATACATTAATTATATTATAAATGAATAATGTTTTGATTTATAGAAGATAAATTATTGTTTGATATTGGTAATACAATGAATTTTAAAAATAGAATACATTATGAATTACAGAAATAAGTGTTGTTTAATAGTGAAATTACTTAATGATTAAAAAATTAAATTGCAATCTAACTTATATATGAAGCCTAACTTTTGTAATATAGATAAGTTAACAGCTCAGCTTGTACTGCAAAATACTCTCAACTGCTAAAAAATGCTTTTAATAATAATATTCTCATTTAGAAAAAAAAAATCCTTTGTTTGATATTGTGTATAAATTGTATTGCTAACAGACTATATTTGTAAGTAGTAATAGGATAGTTAAAAACAGTCTATATCTATTATTTATTAATGATTCAATAAAAGATAAATAAATCGGAAAACTAATAAACAATATTACATCATAAAAACAAATGTGTCTGACAACCATCTCCTAACTTGCAAACTATCTGGATTTTCTTCTTCTATGGTTGCTGCATTATCTTCATCAAGATGGATGAACTCAATGACATCAGTAGGAGCTGGGAGTCTGGCACATATTGCTATGTTGTGAAGCAAAACACAAGTTTTTTTTTATTACAGAACACGCCTGTTCTGGTTGTACTTGTAAAGGAATGGTAAGACATCAGAAGTGTGATTTTAACACACCAAAGGCTCATTCTACTGAATTATGAGTCCGTCTATGAGTGACATTAAAGAATCTTTCAGATTCATTTGCCGGATTAAAATATGGTGTAATGAGGAATTGCTCAAGAGCATATGCACTGTCTCCAAGGAGATGTCCCATTTCATTGTCTTTTAAATGGGAATATAGATTTGTCTGTCTAAAAACGTATGAGTCATTTGCACTACCAGGATAGCATACACTTAGGAAAGTAAATTCTAAATATACATTACAAAGCATGAAACCCCTTTCTACACACATAAATAATTTCAAGTTCATATGGTTTGCATAATGGAATCAGCGTCCAGTCAATTGAACCCAATATTCCAGGAATGTTCGCAAGTTTGTAGAAACCTTGTTTTGTTGCGACGATTTCTTCTGGTGAATGTGGGAATCTCACTGTTTGATTGCCTTTTAGCTGTACAATTGCTTCACAGCATGAAGACACTACACAAGTGAAAGTAGATAATCCTATGCCAAATTGTTCTCCTAAAGTGCAATAGCTGATACCAGTTGCTAAAAATTTCAATGTTACCAACACTTGAACCACAGTTGGAACTGACCTGTTTCGAAATGTTTGGTGCTGAAGCATCAGAGTTAGTTCATGGACAAGATTTAGGATAATCTCATGATTCAAACAATAAAGCTCAATACACTGATCATGCTTAGAGTATCTAAAGGATTGTGCAGCAGCAAAAATATATGCCTTCTTCAAAGTCCATGGTGACCAAAATGATCATGAAACAAAAATTCAATGGCAAGATTCATAATTTTCAAATAAAAAATTAAAGTACTAACCAACTGTTGTCACAAATAAATATTATATTTTCAATCAGACACATGTGAGGGTTTTGTCAACCAAACACTGACATCACACTTGCTCATCATGATAGTATCTGCTCAACCAGACATCTAAGTCAGAAACCCTAGATATTAAACCTCATGGCCCAGAGACAATTTTACCTTTCCACAGGTCTGGACAAATAATGAAGGCAAAAACGCATGGATTTAGTGCATAATTCTTTTTCTAAAGAAGGTAGCAATGTAAGCTATGTAAGTGTAAAAATAATGAAGGCAAGCATGCATTATCTATTGCATAATCCTTTTCGCAAAGAAGGTATCAAGGCATGCGTTTTAACGAGGTATACATGTTTTTGTAAAATACATTTATAATATTATAATATTATAAAATTTGTATATAAATATTATAAATATATAAAACTAAAAAATTAATATCATTGAAGATGGAGGTTACCATATATAGCATAATTTTCATATTTCTTAGTTATCTGATGTTATTATTAGCTACGTATTTAATATATGTAAGTCATCTTTGAATATGTACCTACTTGTTTATTTAATTCTAAAATATGTAGATTTTGGTATTCATTTTTTGAAAAGCTCTTATTTAAAGGCAATGAGAAGTTGACTGACAATATTCCAAAAATATATTTTAACATTAGAATGTACAAGTGCTAGGAGTATAAATATATATAACATGTAATATACAATGTTTACTTATAGAAATGTTAACTTTAAAAATCTAAGCTGTTCACCATTAACCTCATAGAATTCTTTGACTGGCAAATGTGAAGGCCGCTCCGCTGGAATACCAGCCGACTGGCATTTGTGGAAGTAATAACTTGCCTTATTTCTTAATATGTTCATTTTTATCCCCTGCTCTTTGCTCAGAATGCATATTGCAAATTGACTAAAAAAATATATAAAATGATATTGTATATACTACTTATATATGAATAATACATTATACGCCATATAACAAACATACTGTTTATTTTCCATACGAGGAGTAGCTAGATGCATGATTGGCACTTCAGGAGCATCTGGCCTTTCTGGAGCGTCTATACCCTCTTTGTGCTCAACAATGTCTTCACTCTGAATAATGAATGTTGAAGCACTAAACAAAAATACTTATTAGTGTAGTTTTTATATACTTGGTCTGCACCTATCCCTGACACCTCTTCCTTGGTGAGCGACTGTGCTAGCTTTTCTTTAAATTCTGTCAACTGTATATGCTTGCCAACACCCCCTCCAGTTGCTGTCCATTCCCCTTTTTTTCAGCTAACTTCTTCTTTAACTTTGATCAGCTGATAGTAAATTTTTTTTTTAATTGTTCTATAGTCCGCCTCGACCCAGAAATATTGACACTGTTCACCCTATTACAAATTTTCCTCCATGCACAATCCTTTTTTTGCTTAATTTGACTCGTGTTCTCTATCTGTGTGATGAGTGGTAAAAGAGGAATAACCTTGTTTACAAGAACCTCCAACTCTAGAGAGCTAAACTTTTGCAACCTTCTATGCTGTGCCATTCTCAAAATATTGGACAGTAGGGAAATCTTTTTGCTTATCTACATCAATTTACATGCCTGCAGTCATCAGACCCAATAAAAGATGAAACAGTGGGTGCCAAAGGTGATTGACTTAGCGGCATTAAAAGACTTTGCCTGAACAAAATTGTGCTTATATTATATTATAATAATGTATTATATACCTATATAATGGCATATTATTATATATGTATAATATTGCTCAAATAGAAGATATGCTTATAAAGTAATTAAGGAATTTTCTTTCAAGATTGGTGAAAGCACTTCCAAAACAATTAAAGGATTTCAGTAATTGTAGTCACCTATTTCTTAAATTCAAAGCAAAAAGTTGTTGTTGAACACTGCGATTGAGTTAATAACAGTGAGAATTTAATGAAAATGTTGATTGCACTATACAAAAAACATGCTTCCATGGTACAATTATGTTTCTATTTTAATGGATTATTGTTCTGTTATGGAGGAATTAAAAATAAAATTAAAAAAATAAAACTTTGTTCAATATTGTTGGGATTTTTTTCAGCAATGCCATTAAAAGTTTTTGTGAACTATTTGGTCACCATGCCATCACTATTTGGTTATCTATTTAATGGTCATAGGTGGTCTCAGATTTAAAAAAATGATGAGTGTGGAAATTTGTGACTTAATCAAAATAAGTTTTATTATTCTTAAGTGTTTTATTTCACATGTTATTATTTTTTAGTCTCCATACTCTATCATCTTTTTGATGTATATTTAATATTTTATTATGGTTTCCTTCAATCTAACTACAAAAATGTGTATTGGACAAACATAATATCATTTGGGTACATTCAATTAATAATATATATATTGCACCTACCCCCCATATAAAAATGTTTTAAATATATATATATATATAACATTGCAACCCTGTATACATTTTTCAAATTTCTTTATCATTTAAAAATCACATCCCTGTAAAACAGATAGAAATTGCGTAAAAAATTGTATCTGCAATTACCATGTATAAAAAAAAGTCATTTGAGGGTTGCTGTACCTTAACATGCTAAATTAAGTTTATATTTTTGATAAAGTTTACCAAAAATTCATACTATTCATAATTCATAAAATTCACATATTTTAAATAAAAGGAAATTTTTCGAAATAAAAGTTTCTTCTTGTGTCTTGTTTTTTATAAAATGTATTATTACAAAATATAATACAAAGCATTGACAGCAATCTTGCACTCAAGTGTAGTAAATTATAGATCACATTTTGAATATACAATATAGCATAATTCCAATAGCAAAAATTGTAATACAGTGTAGCTTAATATTAACATTGAACAAATATTTATTTTACTGACCTTTTGCCCTTAACTGATGGGGGTTAATGTATACAATAGCACAGTTCTATAATTTTTCTTTTATAAATTATTTAAGAGTCAAAATTGCATTTTTAATTGGTGTTTTCTTGGTATAATTAATAAAAATTCGGATAATATCCCATTCAATTTAATACGTTGTGAATAAATGTGCATTACATATTTTTAAAACTACTAAGAAAGTAACAATGGCAGATTCATCAACTACAGTTAGTATGTACTTGTTGCGACTTGAAGATGGCAAGGGACCTTTGAAATCCATAGATAAACGCTCGAATGGCTGAGTAGCTTTTACAAGTGCACCTGGTAATGGTTTGAAATACCTTGGCTTCAGTTCAGCACAAGCTCGACAAGTAGTACACACCCTTTTAATTTCTTCAACTGAATATGGAAGATTCTTCTCGCGCACGAAATGAGACAATCTTACAATCCCAGGATGACA
>JAUZNC010013496.1:5049-29165 GCA_034780395.1 Vannuccia rotundouncinata | reverse complement strand
AGCAGTCAATCATCAGTTGACTACTTCAAACGCAATTCAAGCTCATCAATCAATAAACATTTTTGTTGTTCAATTTGCAATACTGTATCGATTTGTCCAACCGGTGTAAAAAACGTGATTGGCAACTACATTTTGACTATACATCAGGATTATTAAGTGCTAAACGAGTTCATGATTCTGTGGCACTTGCAGAAAAGTTAGCAAAAGACAAATTTGATAATACTCTTCGTGTTCTTTGTACAAAAAATCGAAAACAAAGAGACTAGCTATCTAAACTAGTACAAAAACGTTCTATTTTGTAATGTAACCAATTCATTCAACATTCTCAATTTTCGAACCATTATATAGTTGTTATACTTTGATTTAAAAGAAATAAGTTCATACACTCAAACTGACATTAGTGCTATATAAATAGATTTTTGAATCAACCATCTTATGCTTTGTTTATCCGTTCAATTTAACATTTCTACATTTTTTACCAAGTAACAAACTTTTGCCCATTTGAGTATATTGTCTTTTATTAAATTCAGTTCAATATTTCACTATTTTTTGAGTATTCAACAATTGTTTAGTATTAATAATATAAATACTAAAGTAACTAGTATATCATTCAGAGTACATCTGTACTTCACATATTTCGTATTGTTATGGAAGTTTATGTATCTATACCCACAAAATAAAGTATGTTCACTTTCCTTTAGGCTTTTTTATTCATTGGGCCTTCGGCTATAATAGTTAAATACCATTCTCACCCCATTGATTCAATAAAGCCTATTTATTAGTATTATTATTAAAAGAAGGCACCCCATCAATAAATAAACGATTTTAAAAATTTTAATTTTATTGCTTACATCGTAAGTACGATTTACATGGGATACCTCTATATACATGGTCGCAGTGCTTACACATTTGTTTGTTAGGGACGACCAATAGCCGGAGACTTCACTAAATGGTCGCGAATTATAATGTCTCTCATTATTTTTTAATTTTTTTCTTTTACATATTATTCTAAATAAATATTTAGATGTATAATTAAATATAAAATAAAAGTGAACATCTAGCTAGAATTGTTATACATTGAAATAGCGCGAATAAACGATGTCTAATAAATCTTTTTTTATAAAGAAAATAAGTATATCAGTTCATTCGATATTATTAGAGAAAATAGTTTTTTTATGAACTAATTAAATATATTAATTATTATCTCAGTGGCTTTGATAATTTATGATATAATTCAAGATTTTAAAACTTATTATTTACCATTTGGCTTGAATTTGCTTTCGAATGAAAACTTACCGCAGGGAGTATTATATACTATTGATTATCGAATTTTAGCAGCCGCCTGATATCACGATTACGATAAAAGTATTACTGTCAGAAGTATGATTAATGAAGAATAAATCAATAAAAAAAATGTGATGCAAATTCTCCAGATACAAGAGTGATAAAATTTCGCATGTCAAGGTATTTGGAACTGAAAGCATTTATGACTTACGACCAAGTGGATGCCAACATGAGCTGGGTGACGAACATGAAAATGTTACGTTACTCAATCGCTGGAAGAGTAACGTAACAAGATTGGAGATCTGATAAACTGGATATAAGCTACTAACGGCATTACATACCTGTGAAGCAGATCATGAAAATCGTGTCTTATGCTGCCATCAAATATTGCAAAAATTCGATATAGCAATAGAAGAAAAACAAATCACTGATAAGAATATAGCAGTATATCATATGTATGCCAAAGGTAGAGCTAGGTATAGTATATGAGGCTTTTGTTTTGGTCTAAACAATATTTACTTATTTCTGGGAACAAATGAAACACCAACAGAAAACACTGCAGAAAACCACATAA
The DNA here is from genome assembly GCA_034780395.1 of Vannuccia rotundouncinata. NCBI lineage: Eukaryota > Metazoa > Platyhelminthes > Proseriata > Coelogynoporidae > Vannuccia > Vannuccia rotundouncinata. Next base: position 27,307 of record JAUZNC010013496.1, on the reverse strand, counting down.
TTACTAAGCATGTAAAGTGTCTATCCCCGCACTAATATACTAAGCAGTAAAGGTATATAAAGAATATATTATTATAGCATCTTATACAATTACAAGATGTGGCTCCTGCTCACTAGACAATGAGAAATTTCATGACAAAATTTTTCCGAGTCTGATGGGTCAGCAATTGTGACTAATTCCATGGACACCGCGAAGTCCAGACTTGGCATTCTGCGATAACACACTTTGGTGTGTTGAAATCGAACATATATTTTATGTAACATTATAGTTGCTCGCAGAAAGCGAGAGATGTAGCTCATCTAAAAGAAATCATTATACGTCCACTTAGTATCCTATAATACAGATTATATAATAATAGTAAGATAAGTAGACATATAAGTAAGATACACTTTCAAATTATTTGTCAAAGGGATTTACCTGCAGCTCTCTCATGTCAATTCACCCAAGTGCAGTCGTTTAAAGGTACTCGCTTGTTGATGGATTTGAGAATATTTGCATAGGGCTCTGGTAAAATTCCATAATAATGATTTTTTTAGATTAGCTATATACATATCTCTCGCTTTCTGGGGCCTGTTTCATGCTAGTATTGTACAAGTGCAAACTTGTAGTTACAATTTTGCATTTATTCTGTTTTACAAAATTACAATTAATCCTAACATTTCTTTTCTATGAGTCATAATATTAAACTTTAAATGATTTTGATTGGTTGAACAATAAGACGTTAGAGTTAAATAATTGTTTTACATTTAATTGTATATTAAATCAACAAACTAATATTTCTATTAATGGTTTAACCAAACCATATTTTGTCAGTGTTATCAACCTTGCGTCTATCAAACATTACATTTTAACTAGATGTTGATTTTATGATCAAGCACAAAAGCATATGAAATTGTGGGCGCAGTCAACCTTTTTTTTAATGTCAAATTTCACGACTTGGCCACAAAGTTTTTAATATTTATGGAGTTTCATCTATTTGTAGCCTCTCAAAAAGCAGTTAAAGAGCGGGTTTGACCCAACTAATCACTTTGCAAGGCAAGAGGCGTTCAATGTTATCCGTGTAATTATTACCTATTGAAAAATATAATTTATGTAGGATTATAGAATGCCATTAGAAATTAAAGTTGCTTCAGCTCATATAGCTGTTAATATGATGCCATTCAGCTAGGCATTGTTATATGACTTTTTAGATTTGTTTTGATCTGACCAGGGATATAATCAGTTGATTGAATCATCTTCCCGACTTTCTCTTTAGTTATATTTTAGTTTTATTTAATAACCAGCTTTCAATACATTAAATTTGCAATAAGTCGAGTGGTATATTTTCAATTACAGAGTACTTTTAATTTGAATTCGCCCACTTTGTTTAGATTGCTATACTTCTTCATCTATCATGTTATTCTCATCTTTCCTTATTTATAGAAACCGAACAGTTACTTTAATTGCTGAATGTCGAGTTCTATTTCTCTCCTTTATGGCCATTTCCAATGTGAGCTCGAACTAAGTGGTGAAATAATTATTCTTTCTAAATAATAAGTCGATATTCAAGAAATGTGAAATATACTACTTCGATAACAAATCAGTAACAACTGTTATTATATATTCTTGAAGGTATAAAATTTATTATTATTAACCGAATCCCAAGTATGGATGAGGAGGGGTTGAAATTTGATTCGATCGATTACTTTATCGATTACATATATATGGTAGCGCCTGTTAGAACACACTCTATCTGTTCCGGACAAATCGAAAGTTGAATAAAGTTACTAATTATTTAGTTACAAACTAAATTTCAAACAAATTATTAGTAAATGTTATCAATGTTTTTTTAAATATTTATCAACTTTAACTAAATTATTGGTAACTTTTGTTAAATTATTCCAGGTTATTTGAAATGTATTTATTCATATATCATCAATATGATATTATTTTTTAAAATAATGAAGGATTACACGGTTAGAGCTATAGTTATCAGCAATAATACATTACACTTTTAATGAAATAACAAATATTTTACATTATTAGGCTGCAGTTTGTAGACTGAATGAGAATGATATGCATACAATACTTTTATATTGACACGTACAATGAATAAACACAAATACAATAAGTAAATACTTATTTAGAAAACGTCTTTTATAAATCAAAGTTAAGGCCCACTTTAGCTTTTAAAAGGAAATATGGGTTAAAAATTATTGTGAAAATATATAGCAAATATTGTTTATATAATACAGAGGTTACACTTGTCAATTAACAGCAAATATATAGAGAACCGATATTTTAATATCTCTAACTTACTATCACTGTAATTATATGTTAATTGTAATTGTTAGGATTCAGTTCGTTTTACCGATTTTTCTTAAAACAAATAAACACGTTATTATAAATCTATAATACAATATATATATTATATGTGAGTGGACACATGATTATCTTCCAAAACCCTCGACATATACAACTTAGTGAACAACACGGTTGATTCATTTAACAAAATATCAAGAATTTTGCATCCAGCAATCATTGATATCATTAACCTAATTATAGATGCACGATAATTTGAGATCTTAATATGGTCAATGAAAAATCTAAGTTCTTAAAACGGGGCCATCAAGGTGGAAGCTGAATAAAAACGGAAACTTGATCTTCCTTGAACTTGAAATTTCCTCGAATCAATAATTTTGATTCAATGTTCAAACGAGAAATGGCTATATTCACAGTTAACCCACTGGCGTCCGGAATTATAATTTCTTGTAGATATAGGGCAATAAAATATAATGAAAAATGAAAAAATGTTCAAGAGAATTACGATTTAATTATGAGCATCTGAATAAAATATAAATATATCTTTACGATAAAATTTTTATTCAAAAAATATTTTTTAATTAAATTTTTTCTTTCATGTTCCATGAAAATTCCGTTTAAATTTATATTATAATTTAAAGCAAAGTAGACTTACTAATAATACGAATAAATAATATGAACCAAGCCAAACTTTGCACATATTTCCGATAACGTTATTGATGATTTGTTGTTCACGTGGAGGTCACAAATCTTCTTTAAACAGCTTGAAGGATACACTAACCAACTTCATTGAGGAGTGCTAATGTATATAAAGGGACATAAAAATAACTAAATGTAAAAATTCATTAGTGTAGAGTGCACTGAAGAAGATAGACGAAAGTAGTATGAGAAAGTGACATCTATATCAACAAAGGACCATTTTTTCTACCTGTCAATCATTTTTGTGGAACTTTTTCCTGGCTTTTGATTGGCCGAAAAAAATATTCTTTTTGCTGAATTCTAATTGGCCGCGGAATAACTCGTCCCCCCACCCCACCTAGTTAAACTTCTGACGAATGAGAATCGAGTATTATGCTATATAAGGAGGTGTCTAAGTCACTGTTTTCATTTACATTTCTTACGAGCTCTCTTATGGTCGACTCCTTGTCGCTCTCTCCGATATTTCATTCGCTATTTTTGTGTGTATTATCCCATCATCTATTCAGAGTAAGTGTGGTATTTAATTAATAATATTTTTAAAACAAAATTTCAAAAATAAAAATTAAAATTAAAATTTCAAAATTTCAAAATTTTTAATTTTTTTTTTTTTAATTTTAAAATTTAAAAAAAATTTAATTTTCAAATGGAAAAAAAATAAAATAACATAAAATGAAAAAAAAATATTTTTTTTCTTTTATAATTTTCAAAATTTTATTTATTTAGATCTATTTTTTGAAAATATATATTGCTAATATTTTTCAATATTTTTTATTAGTTGACTAATGAGACACAGTATGGCAATGCAAAGTTCTAATATAATATTACCATGCGTACATATACTTTAATTAAGTTTAATTTATGATGTCGCCTTGCATGGAATGACCCTGTGGATGTGGTTTAAATACTCTAATAGTAGCGAACGCAAGAGCGTAAACCATTGATGTCTGTAGAGTTCCATGTCAGCTATTGATCTGTAAACTCATTGAGCCTTGTCAGATTACTCCTGTTCATATTAGTTGGCAGGATGTTTGTATAAAATGGCTATGATGGATTGCATGACAAGAATTGCTGCTGTTTAAAGTTTTGATAACAATACATATGTGCAGTATATATTTTTAATATTATCATTTTAGTTTATTTATTTACAAGTCATTTAAAAATTCAGATTAATCATATCAATAGGGCCCCAGAGCCACGCCCAAATTGTCCATAATTAAAAGTACTTATAATATTTTTGCCAATCTTTTGTGAAATATTTGTAATATTTTGTAAATATTTGTATTATGGTATGCAGTCACTTAAAAAATATCCTATCACCTAGGAGCTATGTCCAAATTTTCATTAGTTTTAAATACTTGTAATATTTTGTGCAGTCATTTAAGAAATGTATTATCGCCCAGGAGCCATTCCCAAATTTCTATTAGTTTAAGATACATACAATATTAACGCAAAATCATAATTGTGACCCAGGAGCCATGCCCAAATTTCTCTTAGTATAAATACTTGTAATATTTATTTATTATTTTTATTTTTATTTATATGTATTTATATTTTTCAGACATAATATTACTCTTCACTATCATCATCATGGCTTCTTCATAAGATTTCAATGTGGAGGCTACATTTCAGCCTATAATCCCACTCATCAAGGTGGGTCCTCACCGCTGTATCCAGTCATAAGGAGAAATCCCTTTATTTTATTGATGTCAAATCATCTAAGGGGTTCAACGCTGCTGTTCATGACTCCCATCTTCACTAATCCTCGTGGTCTTGTCAACGATAAAGTCCTTGGCTATACTCAGATTCTGGAAACGTGTGGTAACGAGACTCGGGACCATCTCGACACTAACATTCAATGGGTGGAGACACAAGCGCTGTTAAAACTCTGCATTTCTCTCCAATTCGAAGAAATCTCTGGGGCTGCCAAAACCTTTGAAACATATTTTCAAGAGCAGTCCTGGATTGCGAACAACTTTTCGTGACAATAGGGACATTTACTGGGCAAAGCTGGGACGCAATGCTACTGGATTCGATTGGACCGGCAATTCAATGCAGATCAAGGAAATGGGTGCAGGGAAATATCAGTTTTTATTATGACTCAATGGGATATATATGGGTCAGCATGGAAATACCGGCGAAGTGGTAAGTCTAAACTTTACGATAGTCCAAGTCCGTCATCAGGCAATCAAGGGTCCGAAAACGTACTCCACCTTTCTAATGGGTGACAAAGAAGTGGACAATAATCTCTGCCTTGTGATGATGTCTCTATGCTTTCGGAGGACTTGACAAGTTTGTCAGGTCGTTACCTACAGACTTCATAACTCCTCAAAAGGTTTCCGAAGCTCCTCCTCCTCCTCCTCTTCAAGCGCCTTTCCAATTGAAAAGACAGAAGAAAGTACGCGGACTTCCAAAACTGATACTCACCGCACTCATATTTTTTGAAGACGAATTGACTCAGCGATTTTAACTAATTCATATTTGACAATGAATGTTTTTTAATCCTTTGCTCCACTCCCCTTTCAATAAACGCTGTTCTTATTATTATTTAAATCTTTTTTATAATTATTTGTCAGGATAATTAGAATGAGAAACAGAAAACAATAGGTTTATCCATAAAGAAGAGTATATTTTAATAAAGATATAGTAAATATCCAAAATTTTCACTACTCCAGACCTGCAGTGTTTAGCAGAGCTATAATCTATAATCGTCCAACATAATCGTTTTGGATACTTGAAAATACATAACAAATAATTACTAACATATTTTTTCAAGATGGGATTTGAGCCCATGACCAATTAATAGTTGAACGCTCTCACCATCTCACCAAGATTTTTTAAAGAACGATTGTAATATTATAGTTCAGTTAATATGGAAAATATTCGCTGCGATTTCAAATAATTTATATCTATAAAGTAGTATGTTGTATTTTTAGTCACGCGACTGTTCTTTGTAAAGTACTTTAAATAACGAATATACGCTCTAATAATCTATTTTATTGTTAATTGACATAACATTTAAAGTGATGGATAAAAAATACATTAAAAATTAACGCTCCAAAATTATTTTCTTTTTTTTTCAAAAATTAGAGAGATTATTCTATCGATATATTGAAAAATTGTTAAATTGAAAATGGATTAGTCGAATAACCTTATTTTAAGCTTAATTTTAGTAATAGGTATTCTAAATAAATTTTAAAGTAACATTTTAATGTGTGATTATTCAGATGGTAGTGTGTCTGACTGGCGATCGGAAGGTAGTGGGTTTGAGTCCCGGCTCGGACCGAAATAATTACATCGTCTTTGGTTGGCAGCTGTGTCAGTCGAATGCTTAGCGAGCCGAAACGGTTCGATTGATTGAGAAAATATTTTTTTAATAAATAAAAAAATACCGTAACATTCTAATACTGTACTGCGCACACCGTGTAAGCAGTAGAATAAAACTTACAAATATATATATATATTTTACAAACTATATATATATATATAGTCAGCTTTGAGAATCAATTCTCTGCCGTCTTGCTGAGTAGGGGATTTTTGAGGTGTTTTTTAAAAAATCCTTTATTTATTTATTGTTGACCACATCCTTAAAATAACAGTTAAACACAGTCCAAAGATTATAAAAATAAATTGAAAATTATCACATTATCGTTGTTAAATCTGTGCGGCCGCGGGTTGAAAAATTCAGGAGACCCATCGTTGATCCGTTGCTTAATTGACATTGTTGCATGGTGAGCGTGTATATGCATATATGCAGTTGTCTCTACGATTACTTGCCCAACGGTAAACGAACAAATCAATTTATAGCAGTTGTGTAAAATCTCTTGCATTAACACGCAAACCCTAAGAAATGTATGATTTGGGGTGATGACGCAACGGCAGACGGGGGTCTTTTCCACGGACAACGCATCCGATCTCCTCTCCACGGTGTATTTTTACTGTTGCAAGGCTTTCTGTTTAAGAGCCTGTGACGAACACCAAAAAATGCAAGTGTCTCAGTTCCACGGGGCGATACATCCTCTTTTCCGGCCGCAACGACCAAGTTTATGGCAGCGAAATTAACGACAGGAAATACGAAAGCAAAGCAATCAAACAATACGACTCTGACACTACTCGTTCCATTTATAAAATTGTAACACGATAAATCGAATAGCTCAACGACGATGGCATTTTTGATGGGCCCTTCTATAGGCGACCTCTTGCAAGCATTATACTCGGACGACCGCGTTTCGCAAAAACTCCTGTAGGAGTCAATAAGATCCGATGCCTATTGCCCGAAGCTGTCGACGAAACTGGCTGGACACTCAGGAAAAGTGACATGTGCTACTTAGTTGTTTCACGAGAACGTCGACGAATAACTAATTATGTAGAAGCAGCGCAGCGAGGAGATATAAACGAACTGCAAACAATCAAGAAAAACTTTCAGTGGTTTGTTGGAGCCGACTCTCCAGTCTTCTGCCTTCGACCCATCAATGTTCTTATAGCCTTAGTTAACGACATATTTGGCCGCTCCTCAGCTCCGTAAAAATAGTATATGTTGTGTTTATCTTCATCTCTGGCAGATACACCATGTATTCAAAGACATCTTCGTCTAGTTAGGACAGGACCACCTGTTTAGCATCACCTTCGCTCGCGTCTTCGACATATCCCCTTGCATCAGAATCCATGTATCCACGTTCATCTCCTTTGGCAGTCTGGGAAGCTGGGCAGGCCCTCGAATGCTCTTGAGGACTTGATGACTTGACACCTCGAATTCATTTTCCTCCATCTTCTTCGACATCCTACAGCTGCCACCAATGATAAACCGAGAAAAGACAGATGTAATAAAATGAAGGATATGTTTAGTTACATGTAGGTTTGGTATGAATTTAAAATAGCAATACAACAGTATATATATGTTTTAAAACTGTCAAACCGGTAATCACGGGAAAACCAGTCTGACAGTGTTAATAACTATAAAGGACTATAATAAATGCATATAATAAAATCCCTCGCGCGCTCTGCACGAATCTACGTCAGTCTTCACTGTGACAAGAGAACAAAAAATCTAATGATACAAAAAATTTGACTTTTGGATCAAGACAAAATGGCTACCTATTTGCGGTTTATATGAAAAAATCGTATATTTTATATTTAAAAGTATTGTGCCCAACATATTAGAACATATAGAACCATGCAGAATGACTATTACAAACTATATTTTACTTTTATTTAATTTAAATAGTTATTATATTATATTATTATAGTATTATTATAAATTATTATAGTATAAAATGAGTGAAACAAATTTTTATTTTAAAATCTACAAATAGTGGAACAACATCGAAGCCGTCTTTTGTACAATTTTCTGTACAATATATTTATAAATTATATTGAATATATTTTATTTTTAGCTATTTATTGAAAGAAAAAAATGTTTTACTGTCAATATCTATTTTCTTAAAAATAGACTAAATACTATTTCAAAGAGATATAGGCACAGTGTATATATAAGACTGGGCATTATACGTAACAGTCGCGTATATTCACAAAATTCCATCAAGGAGGATGATACATAAGTTAGGTGACTAGTTTCAATTATTATTCGGAAAAATATGTAGACTGGTTTATAAAATATGTATTATTTAATATCAACAACTTAATTTTTCGGTTTATTATAGGTGTTTTAATTGACTATTGATTGTAACACATAATACATGAAAGTTTATGGGTTTTTTCATAATTTAAATTTGATATACTTTTAATAAACTTCAGGAACTTTTCAATTATGTGTTTTATTTAATATAATGCTTAGATTAAGGTAAACAATATATAATTAAATTAATGTTAGAAGAACAACAAGAATGTGAATGCAAAGATATCAAAGATTTCTTCTGCCAACTATACTTGTAAAGAGATTCATTTTTATGAGAGGTATTTGATTTCATTTATTTGTTGACTATAATGATCCAACCAAGTTTAATGATTATTTTCTTACACTCTCTCTTCACAGTCGCGATAAAAGAAGGGGGGAATTTATCAGAGAATTCTGTTTTTATTTTCATTCATATGAGAAAAAGATTTAAACTTCTCATTTAACATAGTTTTAACCGTGTGGGGATTACCTTTTTGACCGATATTTTCACATCAGAAGGACCTGGAAATGAAAAAAGAAAAATCCACCAGTTCATTTCGTTGTTGCTAATGTACTAGTGTAAGCATAGTTAGTGACCATACTTTTACGGCGGCGTAAAAATAGTGACTTCATAAAATGGATGTTATACTTTAATTTTACATTTTTGCTTATTTGACCTAGTATTGAATTCTGATGGTGCATGAGGATCCAAACGAAGGAACAGAGATGGGAAGTAATTCTTCAATTTATGTGCCGAACTCCTATATTAACATTATCATAAGCTCTGTTTTACCTATTTTATAATTTTATATAATTTGCTAATTATAAATAATTATTATTATATAATATAATTTAATTTTACTATAAATTAACCTCAATAGTTTAATACACATTGTGTGTATATGTTCCTCCTATATATGATAGAAGGTACATATTTACAGGATGTACAAAACCTACGACTTAGCTACTTCAACATTATGTAAATATTTATCAACACATATCCGAATATATTAAAATTGATTAATTATTCTATGTATTATTATTTATTGATATTAGGTACTTCCGTTAATAATATTTAGTGAATGTTCACATGAAATGCACATGACTCACTTGGATCCGACAATACAATATCCACAAAATGGTGTTAAAGTATATTGATTAGACTTCAGGAAGCTTTATAAATACAAATAGAAAAGTTTTTATAATTAGTCAAAAGTTTCACGTGTTAAATAATGTTAAAAAAATTGTATAGTATTAAAAATATTTTTTGAATAGAAAAATGCATACACACATAAAAATCATTTATATTTAACCAATGACAGCTGCAACCCCAACGAATTTGATCATATTATATACCTACCAATTGATAATTAGTATTAATAATAGTTATTGTATTTCTTATAAATATGGTTCATCCTGAATGTAAATACCTATATCTACAAGTTGTGAATATCATAATTGGCCAAATAAACATAAGGAAATAAGTCAATTAGAAATAACACATTGAGGCAAAATGTCTATGGACTATGTGTTATTCAATTTTTTTATAATATAACAATTGTTTTTAATTGGATATATTTCATAATAATTGTTAATTTCATCCTTGAATTTTGAGTATAATAATATCGATCGTATATAAATTAAATTTTAGTCAATTTATATAATACAAAAATGGCGCACAAAGATATACCCGTCAATTTTTTGAACGTTGTTGACGAATTTTGCGGTGTACCTAGTTCTGTACGTGGAGAAAGACATGTACCATCTCTTCTAGCTGTCGCAAATATGAATATTCCAAAAATTCGAATATTTTAAAATTGATAAATTATTCTATGTATTCAATTATTCAATTATTCAATTAATTCCATTTGAAGGGCCATCATACACGAGCACTCTCATTTAAATACAAATCAAAGCCCGTTATTTACAAGTGTATACTTGACTACTTTCGTCAGATAAAAAGACCCAATAGTATACAAAATAATCAAAATTGAGTTTTCTATATGCATAAAATTATATACAAATGAATAACTATAAAATAGCATATATATAAATATCATAACTACTATTTTACGATTAATATGACAGCTAACCACCGCATTAACCCTTTTTCGCGTATTTTTTGTATTTTCACTTTAGCTGATTTTGTATAAAAATAGATAATTAAATAATGCTATAGATATAGAGCCACGAGATATACTAAATAATATAGGTAGCTATAGTTCATTATACGGATTTTCTTGTGTATAGCTAGCTAGTCGCGTATGTTACTGAACTCACTCCCTTCTTCCCCTGACCTTACGAGAAAATGTTGATGAGTGGTTTTGTGGCGTCTACAGCAAAATTCAAGAAATTGCACAGTCTGAATTGCAACGAAAGCATCCATCGTCAGTGTGGGAGACAAATTCACCCTGTCGACAGCACACCTTCAACTACACCCGTGCAGAACTACAAACGTAGTATTGGAATACCATTCCTGATCGATATTGTTATTTCAGAGTTGAATTAAAGCACGTTTCCATATTGACAAGAGAGCGCATTATGGGATGTGTGCACTTATACCTCAACTTATTTCCTCTAAACAGTACAATGAAGTTGAAGATCTTTTTAACAATATTTTGCCGAGCCCTTCCATCTTCTGCACTGAGTTACTTCGGTGGAAACATGTCTGCACTGATAATAACAGATAACTTATCACATTATCAGATTAGGACATTATTCATCATCGTACCGATTCAACATTTTTCCTAAGTGTCAGAATATTACTTATAATGATTCTTGATGTTTTAATAACCAATTGGTAGTTGTGAGGCCATGAGCTAGGTCGTTCTCATGTGTTCGTCTTGTGAATTCGGTTATCAATGGCCTCCAACAGACTGTCCGATATGTGCGTCATAGCAATGCATCACAAAAAGTTACTTTAGCTACATAAAATTATGAGCAAATTCATTACACTGCACCTAAGATGAATGCAGTCTTCCTCAATTTTTGTAGATAAAATTTTGTTTGCTTTTGTTAAAATGGGTATTTTCTGCCTGTTATAAACACAAATCGTTGACTCAATTCATACTGTTTTATTATTATTACGAAATAATCTACCACCTGATATAATAGCTAATTTTTGTCAACATTGTATTATTTTACATATATTAATTATTATACCGTTCATAACCACAAATGCCTTTCTGATACAGCCACCAGCTATTGTTAATCTGCAGTAATTAATATCAATATATATATTCGATATTTATTTTATCTTTTGAAACCTTTTATTCTTTATTCAAAGACTCGTGCACTGAACCGATTCGCATTGACTCCTAGATATAAAGCAATGGAAGCTATCCAATCATCCGTCAACTACGTACTGACAGATTCAGTCATATTTTTTGTTTGTATCATTTTTGGAAAAAATGGTTTCCCCGTTTTAATCTACATTTATAAATCTACATATAATAATTACAATATAGACATATAATATTCTATAGTCTATATAGTAATTATAGTATCTAAATTAAATTATATATTTTAGTTACATATTCTTCGGTTATAACAACACAAATTAAATAATATAAGAAGCCAGTTTTTAATGAATGCGATGATTAATAGAGAGACTCGTGTTCCGAGTATATTCATAATAACAATAATAGATAGCCTATATACCATAAAAAAAGTTGAACACGAAACTATTTTTGCCAAATACAAAATTTCTTTTTTGATTTTGATGATTTGTATTCTATATATATTCCCATTTATAATATTTTACTCTATTTAAAAAATTATTTTATATCAGAAATTCATTATGTGTTTTATATAAGGTGCGGTTATATACTCTACATACTTTGAATATAAATTCTACAAAATTATCTGTTTCTGTTCAAAAACTTAAAAACAAAAAAGATTTACGAGTACTCATTTTTTATTATTTAATAGCATAGAAATTAAGCAGTTATACAAAATAAAAGTATTCATATTAGAGAATGAATGTTATTCAAACAATGAATACATTATAAAATATAAAATATGTATACTTATAATTTAATACTGTGAATATTGAGATTCAGCAATAACTAAAATAACAATACTGATAAAAGTTTTGATTGTTCATATAATTTTCAATAAACTATATATATATATGTATATATTTAAACAACAAATATGGGAACAATTATATTTTAGTAGTCTTGTGTTCCTGATAATCGTGCAAGTGTGGATAATTTTACAATTTCCAATAAACATGAAAGTCGTCTTAAGCGTGCAGCGAAGATACATACTTGCTATACCAACATCCTACTTAAATTGTGTATGCAGACCCTTAACCAGTGCATTTTTATACTGAATTATACCGGTACACGATTATTTTTTTCAATCATTGTCGAAAATAAAAATACTATGTAAACGATTATGACCAGATGTCCTATCTATGTGTTAATATGCTAGTTAAATATTTATGCGGAATTCATATAAAAAAAAATAATAATGATGGATTTTTTCTCAGAATTTAGAACACAATTCAGAACTATTCGGAACACAAGACAAATTTTAGATGCTTTTATCAAATAATAAGTGAAAACCGTTATCAGGATTTGGTTCAAAGTTAAAATGGATGTTTTTTTGGAATTTATTGACATTCCTCATAAACATTTTCTAAACTCCATGGTTGTAGCTCAATTGGAGACTCTACTTGATTTTGGCTGGAAGTGGATAAAAAATGTATTCGAACACATAGAAAGATGATAAAAACTACAAGGATCAAAAACAGGATCACAGTAATTGAAATGACAGCCAAAATCATTGTGGTGATTCCTGAAACAAATTTTATTGAAATATTAATAATTTAAAAATAATAAACAAATAACCTCCCAGTTTCATTTAATTTCAATATTATATTATATCATGTGTTATATATTATATGTTTACTGTACAACACTTCAATAAAAAACTCCAATAAAACAAGGCAATTATTTTAATATAGTATGCATGAAAAGGAAACAATTTTACGGATACTTTCAGTGGAATTAAATTGATAAAATGTTTCAATTTAAATTATTTCACACCTTCTGTATGCGTATTATTATTTGTTACCATTTTTATCACAATTTAACTATCTTAATATGTTTTCTTCATTAAAACAATATGGGTATATAAAACATTTGGAGTTCCTTATTTATTACAAAAAAAAGTTTAGTAATAAATTTGATTTATTGGTGGTATTTTGTTTGATAATATAAAATACAATTTTGTATTCTCTTTAAAGATCGGTATTTGTATCAACATTTTTCCGAAATATAATTTTTAAGTATATGGTGTAATTTTTAGTGAGGTAATACCTCAAATTAAACGACAAAATTAAACAGAATTTAGAATAAAAACAAAACTTGAAATTCTTCTCGATTGAAACTATAAAATGTCTGTAGCAAGCGAATTTCACTGTACATTTGATTTTAGATGAGACATATTCAAAAGAGAAATATTCTTAACTTTTTAGAATAGAAAATATGACATTATTATTATTTATATTATAACTTAACTTTTGGCAATATTTATGAATTAAAGGAAATATAAATAAAATGGAAGAGTAATCCTGAATTTTATTCGGCATAGAGAAATAATATTTTTTATCTATCTTATTATGAACATTTATTTTGAAGTGTTAATAAATACAAATATTTTATGTTCATTATTATAATAATAATAGTCTTTTATACAAAATTTTATTCCTAAACTTATTAAAATTGACCACATATATTGATTATAATTTTCAATAACATTTATGAAACTATTTAAACAACTAATTAAAATATAATTAAAACAAACAATTAAAAATAAATATCGTTTAATTATCGTTAAATTAATGTTAAATAATCTTAAATTTTTTTATTATGTTCATGATTAACCTGGTTTATAATCTTCTGTTGCTACATTCATACTAAAGCCAGTTCTGAATCCTCCATTGTTGTAAGCACGAAAACCAATTCTGAAAAAGAAACATGATTCCTATTTTTATAAAATTGATTCATTATAAGACTTTGTCAGATTTGTGATCGTACAAAATATAGTACAAAATATTTATTTTTCGAGTGATTTTAATAATTTATTATAATCTTGATGTTTATTAAAACTTTTAAGACATATGTTTAAGAATATATAGTTATTTAAATTTAATTGTACAGTTTAGGGTGTATAGCTTTTCGGATTACCAAAATTTAAAATAATTCAATTTGTAAATATGGCTAACTAAAACAATGTAGATTATTTTAAAGTTACGAAACTTTCTATAGAATTTTTTTTAATATTTAAGAATAGGATAATTATCCTCAATCAAGAGTCTCAAATCAAAACCATATTCATATTTCTCCTGTTTAATGAAATACATTTTAGCAGCAGATTATTAATCTCTTTAACTAAGGAAAAATCTTCAAAACTGGAGGTTTTAAAAATATTTTGCAGGTTTCACAAAATGCCTTTTTCAGAAAATCAGGTAATCAAATAATAACAATAATATATGAAACACAAATTCTATGAGAACCGTGATTTACAATAACTTTCATTTTGAGATATAAAAGCACTCACGTGTATATTGTTTTTGGTTTCAGTGGTCCATTACACAGGTACGTATCTTCATTAGAATTACAGCCAGCTCCATTGCCAAGAATAAAAAATGTTGAATTATTTTTTTTATCTTGACCTCATATGATAAACTACCTCGAAGACTGGATTTCCATGTCTATAACAGCGAGATTTACGCACAAGTTTTACAATAATGCGGCCGCATATAGGTATCCATTTCAAATGTTTATGTATGTATTTCTATAAAACAATATTAATTGATTTAATTATAGCTTTTCACTAATTTGAGAGAGGAACCTTCAATTTCCAGATAAGGACGGTTTTTCATTATTTATAAATGCTTGAATTGCTTTTAAATCTTTTATTATGATTGCAATAAATTAGTTTTAATAGTATAGTTTTTGTTTTTCATTATATGTACCAAATGAGATGCTTGGCAAAAACTTACGGGGTGTTCAATAATAAAAAGATCTGATTTGTAATTTAATTGTGTACGTCCCTCAACTACAACAATGGTGTAGAACATTATCTGACCGCTGTTTTCAGAGAAGGAGGAGAAGGGAAGATTTAAAGCAATCTGTGTCGAACGATCAACATCGTAGTCCGCCAATATTTGATTTTTTTGAAAATTATTCCAAAATTCTGGAACTGAGCAAAAAATTTCAGTTTTAGTATAAATTTTAACGTCACAAATGTAAACACGATTAGATATTTTTATATTATAATAAAGTAATTCTAGAATAATTTAACCCGCAACAATAGGGGAGGACGAATTTTTAAATGAAGTTTTATTGTAGTTTTTATATTCTACATTTTGAGAACATTTTTGGACTTTTTCACCACAAAACTATTGAAGGAAGTAGACTTTTTAAATACTTAGTACTTAAATATTTAGTCATGTTTTTGTCGTGGCCTTTAATAAATAATTACATATTAATGAGTTATTTGTGATTTGTCCCGGTAAATTTTACTTAAATAAATAAAACATATTTTTTTAAATATTTCTGTTATTATATGATAATAACTTTCTTTACTTTGTGGTTTGGGAAAAACTCGTTTCGTCCAATCACTCCAGTTTACTTTCCTACTGGGTTTATTCAAATCGATCATTCGCCCTGAGAATGAATACTGTTTGTTCTTGTCTAAATGTTCAAATCTGATCTCTGAAATGTGCGGAAATCGCAATACACTAATTTTTTGTAAATTGTAAATTGATTTTTTTGAAAAAATATGGACATTTTATGATTTATATTCCTTTTAAAATTATTTATAAACTACACAATTTCCTTAATTT
Source organism: Vannuccia rotundouncinata (assembly GCA_034780395.1). Classification (NCBI taxonomy): domain Eukaryota; kingdom Metazoa; phylum Platyhelminthes; order Proseriata; family Coelogynoporidae; genus Vannuccia; species Vannuccia rotundouncinata. The sequence goes on along the minus strand of JAUZNC010013496.1, from coordinate 10,835 downwards.
TCATAATTATAAAATTTTCTTTGAAATTTTTGTAATGTTTTTTAATGATAGTTCTCTATAACAAATATATTTTATAAAACAAATATAATTTCTGTGATAAAAAGTATAAAAAAATACAATAGTCAAATATTGCGGAAAACTGTCCATGTAAATTTTATGTAGTTATTTTTATAGAAATTCAAAAAAAATTATAATTTTACAGGTTGCAACCGGCTTTCAACATTTAACATGCAATATTGACGAGGTGATAACATTTTGGAATTAGTTAAGTACATTTATTTGAAACTGAAAAATGTACAAAAATTTTATGTAAGACAAAAGATAACAATATACTAAATTTATTATAGCCACCCGATCACCATTTCAAAGTTTATGTATACATACTATCCTTATTTACCATCAGACTTTGTCGTTTCACAAATTCGACTTTCTTCCCCAATTCCTACACTTGTCTCTGCAGATACAGAAATGCAATAGTTGACACACGGTTTCATTGACGAAAATGACGAACTATATTCCTTTAAGACCCGAGTAGTCAGGACCCTACCATTAGTTGAAAGTGTTAAATGATATTGTTTGAGGATTTCATTTAGATTTGACGGAAGATTCCAAAATGCGGTGATTTCGGTATTTTTAAATTCTTATAATAACAAATTCAAAATTTTGAATGATAAGTAGAATTCGAACCATTGACTTTTATTATATAATATTATTTATCTATTTATCTAGACCGGCAAATTGACCAAAATTCAATAGTAATAAACGTCCGCCAAAAAATATATATATGTAACTCTATATATCTATACATTCAATACAAAATTTATGGGAGCTAGTTATTAACATTGATATCGTAATAATCATAGAGCAGGGACGCGGAGCTGGGTGGGCTTGGGTGGGCTTAGCTCTACCAATTAAAACTATGGAAATCGGAAAACTTAAAAATTCGGAAAATGGCTATTACATACCAAAAAAATAATAGCTGCCTTAGCACAATAAAGATTCTAGATATCAATTGGTTTTAGTAAAATTAGTAATTTATATGAAAAGATAAATCTCACTAAACCTATTGTTACTAGAGAATTTAAATTTGAATTTACTTCAATCAACCCTAGAATTATTAAGTTATTAAAAATTAAACAATATATGCTTGATAAATGAAATAATCTTGAAGAACAAATTCAACATTGTTGTACTGAATCTGAATAAAGTACAAACGAATACATTACCCCTTCACAAAATAGCGAATCATTTTATGAACAGCAATTCTTCTCGAGGACAGTTATTTGGCATATTTTCTGAATCGCATTTTGATCGTTGATAGTGTTACTCCCATAATAAGTTTCATTTAATTGTTTCATAAATAAGCCTTCACCGGTGGTAATCACTCAATTTGTGTAATCCTTCAATAAATTAAATGATTGATGTACCTATATTATGTACTTGTAGCTGTAGAAAATCATGTTAGTTTCATTTTTACGCGGCATTTATGTTGTGAACAGGGACTACTATAATATAATTTATATATAAAGTATGAATATTTATGTATGAATAAGTATGAAGGTTGTGAATATTTAAACATTATGTGAAATAAATTTTACTATGCATATTTCTTTTAAAACTTGTACCTATTTATTCACTTTACTAAAATTATAAACTATTGGTTTTATTATCATTAATTTTGCATAAAAATTCGCTCTAAAATTATTCGGAAAATAAACTATAAAAAATAAACCTACCAACAAAAAATCGTTCCGCGCTCCCTGTAGAGTACGTATAACACAGAGGCTCAACTCTAAGGAAATTAACAACTACACTTAAATTAATAATATTTATAAGTAATTATATAAGTAATTGATTCAAACAATCATATCTGTTCATCATTGTTTTAAATTACTTTGGAAAACTGTTAATTATATAAAAATATATAATATCACATGCCAAAACATTCTATTTATATTAAAATTAATGTTTATTTTTATGTTTAATGTTTATAAATTTACTTTAATAATACCAAATACATTGATATATATTAATGATTAGAACTCACTTCCTTCCACTTTTATCGACGTTAACTCCCCGGGACCAACACTGTTGTAAGCGAAAACAGTCACCCCATACTCCGTGAATGTATTCAGGCGAGATATTGTCGTCTGTAAATGATCTTTCTCTCCATTGTAACGAACTGAAATCTCCTCTTGCTCACATTTTGAATGTTGGTTATTGATTAATCTTTTACCGTCACGTGTCATTGGTTTCTAAAGGTCAAATATATTTTCAATATAATATTATTCTTATACTTATACTTATACTTATACTTATACTTATACCTATATATAATTTATTGTATTTTATAAATTGATCTTTTTTTATTTTAGAAGACAAAGCTCATAGAAATAGATTTAAAATTATTTTTAATATTGGAAAACAATTTCATGGTAAATATTAAACTGAATAAAGATATTCTTGTCTGTCATAGTTTTCCAACAAAATTCTGATTATAGACCTTCATCTTATAGGGTAGCCGTGGCAGATCATGAGTTTTTTTTCCTAGTTTTCTGATAATTATTCTACTTTTGATGTATGATAAAGTTTTGAAGGTCCAGGTGACATAAAATATACTATTTGTTGAAACCTGCATTGTCCTGAATAGTCGAATATTGGGAACCAGTGGTTCAATATTTGACTTGCTGAGTAAATAACTGATTTATTGTCACGATTCTTTTGACAATTACAAAACTTTTATTGACATCGTATAACTATCAATCGTATATAAATGAATCGTTATGCTCGGTAAATAAAGATTCGACAACTTTGCTTCGTGTAACCATAAAGAAAGTTACCAAAGAAACTGAATACGGCAATGTCATCGATTTTGCATTTGTTTAAGTTGTAAATTTTATCATATTTATGAGAAGGTTGCTTAACTGTTCCTAATTAGTGTTGGAGAAACGAAACATCCGGAATTCAAATGTCTGTGTTATTGCAAGTATTAATTTTAAAAACTTTGTTGGGGGACACACATTTATACTTTGATTGAAGTCATTCATAATTATTGTGTGGTGTAGATAGTCCTACATTCAATTTAGCAGAACAACAACAAAATATGCTTTTAACGTTTTGATGTTGTCAATGTTTTTATTTCATGTTGTCATCCAGTTACCAGCTTGATCAGAATAAGCATTTGTATTTACAATTATTATTTTCAGATTAACTCTCTAAAGCGAATCAGCAGTTCTGGTAAAGTCAGTATCGCCATCCTTAGCGTGAAATCCTCATGTCTACTACCTTTATGTTGTCAGGAAAAGTCTTAAGGGGTATTCTCGTTCTGTCATGTGATATCATTAAACTAAAAAATCAATTAAAGTATATGACATTTATTCCTTTCTCTTATATTCATATCAGAAGCATCCCTTTTGTCAATTTTTAATTGGAAAAGACGGTTGTTGTAAATATATTACCTATATATTAAGAATTAAAAATGCATTTAAATATTTCAAATTAAAGTCGATCTTAAGTTAATAACAAATAAATTAACCAATGGTTCAGACAGATTGATATTTTTTAGTTGACTATTGTTATATGCAAACATGTTGACTCCTCTCAATTTGGTATGAATAGCTTTTTGTATAATTTATATCAATAATTATAAAATACGATAATATCATAAATCTCATGTGCTCCAGAATTGTTCAATTAATGAATAAAACAAAAACTTGATAAATTTGATAAACTTGATAAGACTCACGTTACATCAAAAGCAGGAGGTTAGCACATCAACAAGAAAAAACATGTTATCAAAAGAAAACATCCATTTAAAAGCCGATATTATTACAAAATACAGATTTTTAAATGCGCAATTATTGTTTTTGTAATAATTCAAAATGTAAATTATTGACTGTTTTGCAAAAAAAACTTACTTTTGAATGTCCATAGTTCTTACAATCCACACGTTTGAAAATGACACACTTTTGATTTTGATAAATGAGAATAAAATATCCGTGAATTTTACCATTGGAGGAACTTGGTGGTCGCCATTTTATCAAAATACTTTTCGAATCAACGGAGTAAGCTGCTGAGTGATCAACTTGTTGTCCAATTGAGAGAGAAAGTACACGAGTTGCTTTGGCGTCGTTGGTCCAAACAGGAAGAGAATCTAAACATTTTTCAAAATGGGAATTTATTGAGCAAACTGTGACGTCATATTTGGTTCCTAAGTCCAAATTGTTCACTATGTATTCAAAACTTTTCCGATTTTTCTTCATAAATCTGGAATCATTGACATTTCCACTGCAAATAAGTATTATTACAGTTATGTTCAAAAAAATATTCATTTATATAGATTAGATATAAATATTCAACAATAGAACAATGTTATACTGTAGTTTCTCCTTGTTCCTTGTTACTATTTAAATATTTTATCTTATTTCTAAATAATGTTTTTTTAATTATTTGAATTTGGTAAAGATTCACAACAAATTGCTTCTTACAAAATAACTACATATGTGGGTGGATTGCAATTTTTGTATTGCAAAATTCTTACGTTTTAGTCAATAAAACTGAAAACAACTCAGTTTGACAACAAGTTTTAGCATTTATCTTCCAAGAGAATGTTAAACTCTTTTCGGAAGCTGTTATCAATTTTAGATCTTCTGGTAAAATCACATCAACAGGCAATCTACCGATAATCGATAGGTTCTTGAATATCTCATATTTATCGGTGTACAATTCCAAATAGACGTTGTAGAAAGTGTTCAATGTAAGATTCTGTGTAGTATCCAAGACATTCTTCCTTTTCTTCAAATCCTTCTGAAAGTTTGAAGATATACGATTTTTTACATTCTTGTGAAATTTATGAAAAAATAATTTACCTATAAAATCAAAAAAATAGAGTACGCACAAAATTCGGTAATTTAACATGATTTATTCATTATGACATTAATTACAATTATTATGAAAATATTTACTTACATATAAAAACTTAGTCCATTTTTTCTTCCAAGCAGATTTCAAATTTAATTGTTGGGTTTCCTTGTTAATTTTCAACATAACATCGTTATTTACTTAAATCAGTAAATGAGAAAAAATAGTGAAGATTTATTGAGCTGTATATACTATTAGAATTATATATTATTTACACTTTAAAATATTATTTTTCTAAAATATGAATTTATTGTTAATCAAAAAAACAACAACAAAATTTATTGTAACAACAAAAAAACAATTTTTCAATATTCTTAACAAAATTTTCCAAGTACATTCATTTATTCATTTTTAGTTACTTACAAACTTAGTGTTTGGTTATAATTATAATTATAATTTTAAAATTATTTTATATTGAAATAGTAAGTGTATTCTTTCTAATTAATAATTAACTTTAATGGGAGGTGATCAGAGTGCATGATTGCAAAATGTAGATCGAGAATATTGTAAGTCAAGAATTAAATATAGTCAAATATTTACATAAAATTCGGATTCTAAAAAAGTTTTTTACATAGATTTTTATGTTTCGTACATTTTTGAACATTTCTATTTTTGTTTAAATATTACAGTATCGTTTTACTAAATGCGTAACTTGCGTAAACAATTTCTATGCTGGGACAGATAATTCTATTGTATAATCTTCATTCGAAGTGTCAAATAAATAGATGTCCAAATAGGTCAAAGGATAGTGGATGAATAATATTTTAGCTTTAATAAAGTAAATAAATATTTTTTAAATTAACATTTATAGAAACCGTAAAATTCTATATTTTATAATATAATCTCATTAATTATAGTAATAGTTA
>JAUZNC010013485.1:14481-29179 GCA_034780395.1 Vannuccia rotundouncinata | reverse complement strand
TTTTTTTAATAAATTGTGTTTCTTTATTTAAAACACAGACGATAATTGTGAGTCAAATTACAGAAAATGAATTAGACGCAAATAAAGCATAACTTTGAATTTATCTGAAATGGCGTGATATATTTTACCCAAAAAACTAATTTAAAATCTAGAGTTTTAAATTATAGTAGTCAAATACCCTACATTACTATTTATGAGTAGGGAGAGTTAAGAATTTCTTTCATACCTAAAGTATAAATACATAAAAACATAAAAATTTATTCTGAAAATATTGTGGAATAAACCATTTTTATAAAAAGTAAAATTTAATTTTTCTTATATTTCAATTGTAAAAAAATTCCCTATAAATGCAATTAAATAAAAAGATTAATTGTATGAAAGAAGGATGACACAGATGATATATTTTAATTTTAGACAAAAAATGGATAAAAAATACAAAAATCTGAAAAATTGTTGTTTTGAATTAAATTAATAAATCTATTCATAAACTGAATGATACATTTAAATTCTCCCACGTGGTGGTATTCGCCACCTCAAACTCAAACCCTTCTGCGTAGATCCCCGTATCCTTCAACGATAAACGCTCTCCTCGGGTTCCGGCGCCATCTTCTGAAATTTTCAAATAGATCTCAAACGGAAGATGGACGTCAGCGTTGAAGGAAGCCTCCGGCATCCAGAGATCAACCTGTACCACCCCCTTCTTACGAGCAGACTTCAGCCTCACAACAAGACCAACTCCACCATTTGATGAAGGAAGAATTAGAGGAGGGCTGTCGACGAAGCCAAATCCACCTCCTTTAATAATCCATTTCCAGGTGTCGGTTGGTGTTGAGGGGAAGGATAAGGCAACCTGCATTCTCCAGGAGCCGCTCGAGGGTAGCAGAACAGAACCTCCCTGCCACACGCCGAGTGTTTTGCCTTCTTGTTGGAGCATTTCTGAAGTCAAGTGGAGGAAAATTAATATAAATGATCCATTTTTGTTACATTTAAGAGACAAATTAGCGGAAAATAGACAAAATTTGGCGCATATTCAGAGTGAAGAAATCGAATGCAACAAAAGTGATTTGAAAATTTTTTGAAAATATGAAAAGATTATTGAAAAATATTTTCTGAAACATTTATCAACTTTTATTTGTTCAAATTAAATCTTTGTAAAAGCAGATTAGGTCTTAAAAATGGAGTTTCAATCTATTTTGCATATTAACAACTTATTTCACTTTATTGACAAGATTAATTATTATTTCATTTACATTAACAGTTATTTTGTTTATTAAAACAATATTTGCTGAAAACAATTATTTTAAAAATATATTTTGGATAGATTTAATTATTTCAAGGTTTTCATATTTAAGTAGTGTAAACAGTAAATAATAACACAGAATTATTAATTTCAAATTAAATTCAACCTCTCAATTCTGCAAACGTACTCTCAGTTGGCTCTGGAAACACCGTTGCTGATGCTCCTTGGGGGGAAGTTGATGGGGGCTCCTGTTTTGTTAGTGGGGTTGGAGTAGTGACCTTGGAGGGCTCCGGTTTTGGGGTGACTTTCGGTTCCGGAGATGCAGGTCGGTGGTTGGTTGCTGTTGGAAGAGAATCAAATGATTGATTTAAAATGAAATAAAGATAAATCATTACTTAGAATAATTAGTTCATACTTACGATTTATTACCGACTGGGCCATTTTGATAAAGAATAGGTTTTAAAGGATCAGGATAAATTGAGTAAATATGAGTTTCAGAGAAATGAAAGAATGATTTCAGTGTAGGGGCGTCGACTTATATTGGAATGCGCTGTGTTTATTTGGTGTGGAATATTGCTTTATGATGCGTGATCTTATACTCAAAGAGAAGAAGTTAAGTCTCCACTACACAATTAAATTTATAATGCCAATATTTCAATACTAGTGTATTTTTTTCAAGGCAGATGGCAGAAGTGAGAAACAGTACAGATAAAAAAATGTTAAATACAAAGAACTCGCAGGGAATCAATATACTAAGACAAAGTTAGCCAATGAAAACGATGGAAAACATAATATAGAACACAGCAAAGTACGGCAATAGGCAAATCAATATTTACACATACAGTATACTCATATAACAATAGAACTATCAGACAACACTATATGTTTTGTAATATCCTTTGTGAAATTGCAGCATACAATACGTTTATCATTTTTCTCTCAGTCCATCCACATTAAGACAACCGCATACAACACACACACACACATAGATTATTCCTGATTGAACTCAGAAAGATCCTCCTGTCTGTCGACATCGCTGTCTCACCTGCTCCTGCGCGGCTCCAGCACAAGCAAGATGTGGAAGATTTCACGTCTGTCAAAGACCGCATAACAAAAAAAAAACGCCTCAAACATGGGGCCGCATTTTATCTGCAAGCAACACTCACAAATAGAATGTATCAATTGTTAGTTGATATTTATTTATTTTGACTCTTTTTCAATCATATTTAATTTTCATGACATTACCTATTTCGTTATTCTAAAAACCAGGTATGCTGTATATTAATTTTGTATCTAACATCGCTATTATTATAAATAAAGTTTATTCTTATACTAATGAAGTGAGTATTTGTATTTATTTTCATAAAAAATAACATATGCATGAAAAAACCGCAAATAAAAAAACTAACATCCGCTGAAAAAATTGTATGGGGTACAGGTGTACCTCAGCGGTCGATAACGTAAGTTTTGTTAAGACTCTGAAATATCTTAACTTGCGTTATATTAACTTGCGTCTAGCCGATCGATCGAACTTTTCAGGACAGCAAATAATGTCTCACAGCTTTTGCAAAAATAATTCGATTTTTATATAGCTTCAACTTATTAATTTGATAATAATTATATTAAAATGTTGTGTAATAATATCAAGACAAAATCCATTTCCTCTGCTAGCTGAAATGTTGTAATCTCTCACAATTAATATTTTTTAAATAATGTCCAATTGTGTAATAAACCTCGGAGTCTGGGTTCATCTGTTTGCTGATCTGCACATAGAATGTAGGTAGGTCTACGGTTCGAATCTATAATAAGCTAGTTTCGTAAAATTCCTGTCTTTCCCAATCTACTTTGTTCAGGAAGTTTACTGGTATTATAGAGAATGTTATATTAATTTACTTAACCCACGGATTATCTTTGGGGTAATTTTGTTACCCCCGAAGAATTTTAAAAGTCTGAATTTTCATTACCATAGAGTAATTTTCAGCGATATTAAATGACTTTGATACATATATTATTGTGCCATAGAAAAATTGCATATCTCAGCAAATCTATTTCATTTACAAAAATACGAAGAATATGAATTATCGGTCGAAAATAGTTTTAAAATGTATTGAAAATAAATGTATAGAACTACATCTCAAAATAATTATTAATAATTAAAATATCACTTAAATAAAAAAGTTATTAATAGAAATTCCTCCAAAGACATGTGTTATTTATTCAGCGGAATTACTTAAGTTGAAATTCCACACTGACAACCTCTATCTAGAGGGATTTGTCAATCCCTGATACGAGGGTGTTAAGATTATATAAGCATGAATTTTCTTGACAAAATAATCATAATATAGACAAATGGTTCGCACTATAGCTCCACACTGCAAGGGCTGTGCTCATACTGCAGACTGTAATGCTCATTGGAACAATAAAAATCCCCTCGTCATGACGTGCCAACTATAATAGTTGGGACGTCATAACTTGACTATATAGAAGAAAAAATCTGTCAAATAGTATAAATCAGGTGACCAGACCAAATTATTACCAGTTTCTGGGGCAATTAGAAAAAAACGATCTTAGATTGTACTATACTCACTACTCTGCACATACTGCTAATACGTGTGCCAATGGCTTGCCCGAAATCGTAGATGAATACAAAACAAAATCCGAGTTGATATAGCCGCATTTGTTTTAGTTTTTTTCTCTCATTTGAAAAATATTGCTTACATCAACGCTTCAAATATCATACGCATACTCTATCGCCGCCCAATTCATCGCCTGAATCATTTCGTCATACATTCTTCATACCAACTCGACAATGATTGAGATAATCCATTCCAGAATGGCTCTTAACATCTATAAAACCAAATCTAGTTATGGTTTCAGAGAAACTAGACGAAGGAGTAGAAGGTGTATTTATGTTTTAAGAATACATGCCTATTATTTAATATTGCTTTCTTAAAAGAAATCCTTTCATGTTCCATAGGTTTAATATAAAAGCATATTATAAAATAGGTATTTTAATGAATAGGCCCGGGTGGTTACAAGTATATTTTAAGATGAAGAATTGTCATTTTATTTTTAATAAAGTTGATCAGCATAATAAATGCTTTTGTTAATATTATATTTTCAAGTACGCAGGTAGTAAATAAGCTGATTTGTTATATGGGGTAACTTGATTATCCCAAAGATAAACGAAGATAATCTTTTTTTTATAGATAATCACCCCCGCCCCTTCTATAAAACTAAAAAATTTGAAAATTAGTTTTAAAATTAGAAAATGTTATATTTTGTTTATATTTTTATAAATATAATTTCTGAAATTTATATCATAGTCGGAAATTTCTATTCAAATTTGCGAAAAAAATATTTTAATTCAATAAATTTCTGAAACATTTTTATATAGATTAAGCACTATTTTCAGCTCTATTATTATATGTACATAGTAGGTATATATTATAGTCATACACAATTATATATGTCAGGGATGTGAAATAGCATCAGAAACATGATGGATTCCTGTCGGCAGTTGTTTTCCTTCTTTGATAATTCTCCGAAGCGCCAGAAATTGTTTCAACACGTAATTCAAGTTATGACTCCCGAAGTAAAAAAAAAAGTTGAAAAACTTAAGTAAAACTAGTTGGATCGAAGGGCATACCACGTTTCAAACAATTATGTTGCTATATCAATATATTTTAAAAACTTTGGAAGAAATGTGTTATCCATTGGCGGATGATCAGCTATATTCAGAGGAAAAATCATGGAACTGGGATCCTGAAACAAAAACAATGGCTAATGGTTTTAGACATAGGTACCTACATTTACTAATATTGCTCATATATTGTTAACTTTATTTTGACAAAAGAAGGTATTGAATCAATGTCTCCAATGGTTTCTTGCCTTCAAGGGAAACTCATGGAAGTACATATATTTGGGCTTCCAAAAAATTTACCAAATAATCAGCTTTTAGACAATCTTCGAGCTACATTTGATATTTGTTTTTTTTGTTGTGTAGCTAAAAGCTAAAGAGTTGGCCGAACTTGTCGATTGTCAAGAAAGTATGCCACGTACATCCTTGTAAAATCCTCAAGAATTTTATAAACTTTCATTTTTGAATTGTATTTCCAACGAACTTATTTTAAGATTTGTAAAAAACAAAACAGACACATTTTTAATTAAATGTTCCTTAATTCCAGAAGTGCTTTTAAAAAAAATGAAGAAGAGACGATAACATATTAAGAGATATCCTGCTATGTAAGTGAGACTCAATTAATCCCGAATCATCATCTTTCAAATGTGAACTACGTACGTCTGGATCAGGGAAACAATTTTAGGCAGTGTACTGAATTAAAATCATAGTATCTATTACAAACTTAATTTATTCACATCTTGATAATATTTTTACCCGAATATTAGATAACTTTTTTTGATTTTGTATATTTTGGCTATATGGTACTTTTCAAGCAGAACGTTTATTTTCATGTGTTCGTAGATTACAAACAATTGGCAATTCGGTCAACTATGAGTATATTGATCGGTTATCTGATCTTTGTGTGATTGCAATGAATAGCATTAATGTATGATTTTCTATAGATGACATTGTAAAATGTTTTATTTCTCTACTCCTTCGCCGCATGTATGCAAGCACAATATTTACTCCATAAATAATTAATACGTAACTATATATATATCTTCAATACATAATTAAATATCAGCTCTGAATATATATACTTATATATATATATAGGTACATTTATATACGAAATGTTAAATATCTTCATAATTTTAAAGTATTAAATACCTACCTTAAATAGTGTGTCTTTTTAAAGTTATTTTTACATATTATACTTATATACGACATGTAAATACATATTTTAACATAATATTATTATTTCCACATAATACATATAAACGAAATGAATCTAAATATTTAAAATATATATATGAATTGAACATACATAATATTTATCCTAGATCCGCCCCTGTATATACATAAAATATTTTGAAATTAATATTAGAAATATATTTGCAAATTCATGGAATCTATATTTTAAATATTTGTTTTAAAAAATTAATAAAATATATGTATTCATTTTCAAAAACACGTGAGGGAATTTCTTAAAAATAGAGATTCCCCTTTATATAAATATAGTACTTTTTTATTTTTAAATCGATAATATTGATTTTAATATCATTAAAGGAGACTATTAGAATATTTGAAAAATTATATTCATATAGGTAAGTTTTAATTGCTCACCAAGACATTTCAAAAATTTTTAAATACAGTGTCTATTGGTACATACATGTATCAAACCTACAAAATTATTGGTATGTATGTATTTATGGATCTATATGTATATATATTGTATTTATGTACCAATAATATATTAGGCAATTAATGGACATATGTGCCAATAGCATACCTTATATTAAATTGTAAGTACATACCAATAATTTTTTAATAGGATTCTTGGTAATTGCCAGTAGCAGTTACCATTAAATATACCTATAATATAATACAGATTATCATAAAATTCTTTATTTTAAAATTGTGCATTGACAATACCTTAATGTAAATTGTTTGTCTTTGAAAACAAGATATTAAATTAACTGAAATTTTTTTTAATTTTTTTTTTTAAATGTTCAAAAACTTTTTAGAAAAGTTAAAATTATATATAAAATATTCAATTATTAATGTATAATTTCCTATATATCATACATGGGCTGAACCATATATTTAAATCTGTGGGAGGGATCAGCAGCAACACCAAGGGCCACATCAGTTACAACTCATTTATTTAAAATTTGTCATCACTTTTGTAATCATATACATGCATAAATATTATATTTATAACTCTTAAAACAGTAATTTATATACATTTAGTCTCATAAAAAAAAACTTAATTTTAAATCAACATGTCAGATTAGTTTTTTACAATCTTAAAATAAAACAAAATTGTAGTTACTAAACCATTACAACTAAATATAAACAGATCACTTTTTTCCAATGAAGAAATCTGTAATAGCCAGAAATCCAGTATAGCTGGCATTAGCTTTTTAAATCATATTTAAAAAAAATGTTTATCCTTTTACTGCTGGTTTGTTAAATTTCAGATTTTCATAAATGTGTTATCTGCATTTTTATTCACTGAAAATTTTAAATTATTTGTGACATTGATAGTTTTGGGAATTTCAAGTTGACAGAAATCCCTACACCTTTACAGCTTAATTTAAAATTATATACAACTGCCCCCTTCACTAAGATCAATATCTGATCTTGTTGTGTTCAAATGTTCTCTCAAAACATACCTTTTACAATTTAAATGTAATTGCAAATCAACTTTTGTTTATTATTTTACTAATCTTTTTTATCATACACTAAAATTTTTACTATGATATACTGCACTACAGACTTTTTTATGCAATAATGCAGAGCTATATAAAAGAATAAATATTATTATATACAATATGTGGGCATTCACACAGCAGATAAATATTGAAATATGGAGAAATTCATTTGATTTCATTATTCTTTGTATTTATTATACTAATCATGAATTTTATAAACTTCTGTTATTATAAAAACATAATTAATTTATATTAGTTTAGTTTAGTAAATGTATAAAACAATCATAAATTATAGTTTTTCCATATGTGCAAATATAAAATATATATGGGATTCTAAGTCATATTGTTCTATTGTATGTACCCACTATTGTAAGTAATAATCCTTTATTTTAGAAAACATAATATTTTATTTGAATAATGGAATCCTATAATAAATTTTATACTAATTAAAATATATACATATACCTAAATATGAAAAATTAGAACAATACAACAATACAGAAAAAATATTCTGAAATAAATTGGATAAACAAAAGAAATATAAAAAATGATTTTTATATTACATAATCACTAGGTTATTTGATTTATTATCAGCAATCCTCTAGTTGAATAGCTGAAGCAAATTGTGAACACATTTTGGGTCTCTACATTTTATTCCTAAAATGTCTAATATAACTTTTGCAGGAGTAAGGATTATTGCAGAAAAATTAGGTATCCACCTGCTACTATATCAGAAGGATGTACAATTTTGTCAGTTATGTATATACAAATTCTATATCATATTATAACAATATTCAGGTAAAATACAATAAGATAAAAAAATACTTGAGTAAAATTGGACACTTTTATATTTTACTTTATTATATTTTAACTGTATATTTTAATTATGTGTTTCTCTGATACAATCTGCCATATAATCCTTTACTAAATGTATGTAGATTTCTACATGAAAAATATATGTTAAATTTATTGCTTACATAACATTTAATTTTACACTATTATTATATAGTCATTTACTACAAGTAGAAAATATAAAACATCAATGTGGTAATGAGTATGTATGACAATATATATATGAAGGTAAACAAAACATTGAATACTTTGTATAGGAAAGGTGCATAAAATATAAGCTACTAATATAGTCTACTAATCTAAAAATAGAATCACAAGGTGTGAGTCAAATTTTCTACTGTATCAAATGTTGATTGCCCCATTGGGAAAAGGTTAAATGAATACATATATGTATTTTATCACAGTTTATGCATATAGAGTAGAATACATGTTAATCTTACTTAGGGATCACATGGAAAAGTCTAAGTTATTTCTGTGTTTTCACAGTGGTGGGTTGGATAGTCTTTTCAAGTCATCAACAACACTGCTGAATCTCTTTTACAGAATAATTGCAATGAGTTGTAAATAAAATGAGAAAATCTATATTATTATTCATTATATATGACAAAAAAGTTAACAAGAGACACAAAATTTGATCTGATACAGCCAGGAAATCTGATATATGCAGATCCAATATATATATATGGATTGGACTGTATATACTAATAATGTATGTTTTATAATGATTATTATTTGCTTAGATCTTTAAAAAAATTAATTTATTATATAGGATATTATAATTATAAATTCAATTGATTATAATTAAAACATACCTGCTTAAATATTAACTGTATTAAATATATATTATTGTTGGGTGCATTTTATCAATCTGAACTTATTACTAATATGCACTGTGCAAATTACCAATTTACATATTATTTTTGTGAATTCAACTGCCTTTATGTTGAATTAAAAAATAATATTCTATTACAAATAATAACTAATATATATAAATGTATTGAATTTGTTTTATTAAATAATTTACACACCAATGTTGTAAATTCAACTGCTTGATATTTATAAAAAATATCAATTTAATTAAAAATAATAAATAAAAAAAATTAGATTTTTATATAAATTATTATGATTTTTATATAATTTAAATTTTTTTAAAATCAATTGGTAATTTTAGTAATTCATTATTAGCAGCATATATTAGTAGTTACCACAGCTTGGTGGAAACTTACCATATAGTGGACATTAACTGGCTGTGGTTTGCATGAACCCTTGAAATTGATCCTTTTTCTTAAAAACCCTTGAATTTCATTACATTGTATAATAATAATTTTGTTGTATTTATTTAAAAATAAATAAATGTAAATATTGCATAATTTTAAAATATATTATATATGCTGATATTTTTATTTTGTGAGGGCTTTTATAAACTCTGTCCTGGTAAACCTGAAACTATGTACCTAGTCATACTTATTCAGTTAAATAAGTTTATTATATGCATGACTACTTTTTAATTAGTGAAATACAAGTCTCCAGTGACATATTCACTATTTTGCAGTGTCCCTTGCTTGACTCCTAAAATCTTGATGGAGACACATGATCAGGCATCAGGGAAGTTTTTATTTTTTTGTCTACTATGGAAGTTGCAGGATGGATTGAGGACTGAAAGCATGATCCAGCCAAATTATAATTTTTAGAATTTCATTTCAAGCAATTGTCAACAGCTACTTGAAGATTGTCTCCTGGGAATAGAAAAACAAGTTGCAATAGGGATCTCCAAGAGTTCTGTGGTGTTGTTTGGATAGTTCTTCTTCTATCTCATGGACAGGCCACAATTGAAAAGAGTTTTTCTGTCAATAAGGAGACAAATCAGGAGATAGTTCACCAAATCTCTTGCTCATGAGGGTTGCTGTTTATCATTTTTGTATTATATTTGTGCCAATATTAGTACTCTTATTACATTCCTGCAATTTTCCTATATTTACAGAGTGAAAACTACTTTTGATACTTGATACATAAATTTTGATTAATAATAATACCCCATGAAAAAGGTCAAGACTCCTTAAAATAATAATAATAACACAAATAATTTTATATGAAATCGAGCTAACATTCATTCATTTTAAGGTTTGAGCTAACCACTTATTGCTATTTTGGTTTTAAATAAAAGTAACATAATTTTATCAAATTCATGTTTAGTATTATAATACAATAAAATAAAATTCATCAACAGAATTTTTCCATATTTGATTATTTATTAGCTGTGTGAATGCCCACATATTGCATATCTTTTGAATTATACTGTTATAGGTGAAGGAGTTTTCTGTCAACTTGGAGTTCCAAAACACTATCAACATAAGAAATATTTTAACAATTTTTAGTAAATAGAAATGCAGATAACCTCTTTTTGACAAACAGACTTTTAAAACACCATCATTAAAATATTAATACTGTAGGTAGTAAACAGATTTTCTAATTTTTATTTAAATAATAAAAAATAAAAAATTCTCACTGAAAAGGCTCTAAATGAACCCTCTAAACAGTGTATTTTAAAAAGTACCTAATAGTTTAAATTATGTATTTTATTTTCTGCTAAATTTTTTATTTTTACTTAATTAGTTGTATTTACTGAAAATGAAACCATGTACTACTAAAATGGGTAAATATTGTATAATTTATTAAGTATATAAATATTTTTAAATTATAAAAACCAATGAATATCTTCATATATATTGATAAAATATTTGATGAAAAATATCAAATTTAAATTCTTAAATCTATTGGTTACCATTTATTAAATTGTCATTAGTGAAGAAATGTTTCCTAAAGGTTAACATTCAAAGTGTTATTTTACCAGTGACATTGTATTTTGTGTTATTTTCGTAATTGTTAACATATGGGTTACAGTGAAAGTGGTATTGTAGTTGATAATGGTATAGGTTGATAAGCTTTCAAGAAATTCAGTGTAGCTATAATTGTTGTGATAAAACTGAACATTTTGTTTTGTATTATAATGATTTATTTTGAATTTAATTGCCTTCATATTGGAGTCCATATTATTACATTTTAAATTATAAATTAACAGCATTTATAAACAAATAGTCAGAATAGTTGACCTAAACACAAATATTGGTGTTGAATAATTTTTTCAAACAATCATCACATAGAAAAATATTTTTTTAATAATAATTAAATTGAGTAATTGAGTAATAAGTTCAGATCCAAAAATAATAATGATAATAGATTACCTAAAAAATTATTGAATAAACTGAGTTCTTTGGTATACATTATTTTATGGGATTGTGTATGTGTTAAAATATCGTCGTCATCCTACAGTTTTTAACTGATATAATATGTATTAGTTTCAACAAGTCTATGTCATTAATTCTATATAATATTTGTTAAAGCAATATTTTTTTTAAAAATTAATTAAGTGTTTTTCATATTTCGATTCATTTTTCTAATCGACTATACATTTCTACTTAACAGTATAGATTTAATATTCCGTATTTATGCTAATCTAAATATGTGTCTTTATATTCTACAGTTCAGAAAAATTATTTCAATGTAGAAATCATTGAACATTTATTTAAATAAGTTTTAATTATATATGTAAGCGCTTTTAACTTGAATTTTTCATCTAATATATTATTTTTATTGGGTAATATATTTTAACCAATAGCAGTTACGTATCAGTCCAATTTTGCAAGTTATTTGATAGACTTGTCATACTGCATATATATCATTAAATAGTTTATAATAACCTTCACAGAATATTCCGTTTTAAATCTTTTCCTCTGCTATATTTCAGTCGACGTTAAAATCTTTTTAGATTGTGCTCCCTAAACACTATTGACTAGGTGAGTTCAATTATTTGATTGTAATTTATTATTAAGAGTATTTGAATATTATTACAATCGGGTTGCTTTCTATTCATTTAAAACAAATATTTTGAATGTCTAAAGACATATTTCGTGTATAAAATTGTGAATTAATCTCTCTATATTATTATATATTTGCATCTTTATCTCTCTAAATCCATCATTGATTTCTAATTAACCAATTATTAATACACTGAAATTTATAGTTTGATAAACGTTTTCATCAGTATTTTGCCTGTTCAATACTAGTACCATACTACAGAAATTAGATATTTATTATATATTTAAAGACTGAAAGATGAATCGTTGTGTTATCAAATATACTGTAATTTAGCACATTCGATCTTTCCTAAATTTTACCCAATATGCAATTAAATCGGTGAAAGTTTCTTTCTCTTCCAAATGAAACAGAGGACACATATTTTCCCATACTTTAAGTGCACCCGTTTGATACTCTCCTGAATTTACCAGATTAGAGTAGCCGTTACAGTATAACGAAGCTTGTTAGCTATATTGTTCTGGAACACCATGCATTTCGAACGGCATTCGAATCAATATGTCTATGTTCTAACTATACTTCCTACTTTATTATTATAATGTTAGTTATACACACATACTTTGGAGTTTGTATTCTTGAATTATAAATGTATTTATTCCTAAACATACACTGCTGTATTATCACCATTATCTAATATAGTAATATGCACTATTTGGGGAGGCATGTTGTGTGATAAAATGTCAACCATGAAGTACACAACTGATATAATGTCAGCCTTCTGAAATCAAATTATGGCGCATGTACAAAATTGTTTAACAAGTCATAAATTGCCAACTGTTGGCTCTGTGAATATCTAAATGAAGGATATTTGAGGTCAATTTTAATAAATTCTTTTGGTGACAGTATATAATCATACATTTTGAAATTCAATTGAACTATACGTTATAAATATGAGTTTACTGTAGGAATAATATAATTGCTATAATGATAACATATATAGACAATTTTCGCTTATTTTATATAATTTATATACAGATTTTATAAAACATGTATTTAAGATTCGATGTTATGAAAGTTCATATATATATATATATCAATAATTAACAAATTATAATCATATTCATGACTATTTAGCACAACTAAATTCTAATGCAAATGTGAAATTAAAATGTACTATATTTATTTATATAGTTACATTTAAATAATGAATCGTAATATTTTTCTTCAGGATACATCCACACAAATCTAGAAAAATACATAAATATAACGCACGCATTAGAAGCGTCATTGTACTTCCTTTAAGGGCGCGACAAAAAGTTTGAGCTAATCCCTCGAAAACTTTGAAGGCCACATAAGATAAATAGCATTTATAAACTATAATCAGTTATAGATTTTTATCGGATACAAATGTATATATTGTCTGTTTCGATTTTGAATTGATAATTGAAAACTGTGTTATACGAAAAGGTATACTGTAACAAGTTCGGAGTGTTTTTCGGCTTTTGATATGAGAATAAGAATATTATATTATCCAAACAATTTAAATTAATATTCTTTTATAATACGTCAAGTATAATATTATACTATTATACTAGAATTCTATTCAGCTATTTAAAAAATGCGAACTACAATATTCTATATAATTCAGCGAATTTTCCAGCATGACTAAATTCAATTAAATTTAGAAAGGAAATTTCACAAACATTCCTTTTTGATACAATAAAATTAAATTAAAGCGTACTTCCTTATTTTAATTAAAGTTTTAAACTTAGTTTAGCATTAAACACACATCTATATATAACGGAATGAACTGTCCATCAATCTGGATAATTTATAAGTAGTTAGATTTAAATAATTATTTTATTCTAAATATAAAATATAGAAAACTTCAACCTTTTTGGTAATTCCTTTTATTCTAAAAAGTATATTTTTATAAAGTGTTCTAATGAAGCGAAATTAGAATTTAACGCTAAAATATATTTTAAATACTAAATTTAAAAAAATCTAATTGACAGATCTTTGCTAATCCACTGATATAAAAGTTTTCTTTCCAAAAATTATGACTAAGTTGCAATTAACAATAAGTTGTTATGTGAAGTTGTTACTGTTAACCATGACACTAGATTGTAAAGTTATTTTGTACTATGTTTACAAAGTAACTTTTTTGGTATTGAGTCATTCTGAAAAATTCGGCTGAATTGTATGGAATCTGAATAGATTTCTAGTATAATAAGTTTGACGCATAAATAAAAGAATATTAATTTAAATATTTTGGATATTATAATTCATATTCTTATATCAAAAGCCGAAGGACACTCCGAACTTGTTACAGTATACACCTTTTCGTAATCAATTCGTTTTCAACTATCAATTCAAAAATCGAAACAGACATAT
>JAUZNC010013474.1:0-29180 GCA_034780395.1 Vannuccia rotundouncinata | reverse complement strand
ATAAATAAATAAATAAATAAATAAATAAATAAATAAATAAATAAATAAATAAATAAATAAATAAATAAATAAATAAACTCTACAATATTTAATTATGTTATACTTATCAAAACTAAAAGTATTTTTTTTTGTGAATTGATCGATAAATTATATTTGTTTTTTTGTGAATAATTTAACTGGTGAACTTGGAAATACAATATAGGGACAACATATTTTAAGTAAATGTTAAAAACTATACCAATTGTGATGGAAGCTTTTAATTGTTGTAAATAATTCCTTTCTTGTTTACTTCGACGTTTTAGAATATCTATGAATTATTGACACGTTAGAGAGAGGATAACGTTCATATATATTTTCTTTTCGTGATGATACATAACTTGGTTATAGATTACCTACCATATAGTAAAGAAGTTCAGAATTCAGTTTTTTATGTTTGATAAGGGAACCGAATATTGTTTTTAAAAGAGATCTATCGAATCGAAGTAATTGTAGAATATTGATTTTTTAAATTATATTTTAAGATTTTTATCTTATTAATTTTTTTTACTTCAGTTCATCTAATGAAACTTTTTGAAGGACCGCGTATACCAATTTTGATTTAAGTATAATAAGGTCTGTTGATGATTGATAACTTTCATCGAAGTCATAATTAATTCAGTCATCCAAAAATGTAAGAATTATTGAAAGTTTTTTTAAAATCGTTTAAAGAATCTAAAAATGTATAAATAAATAAATAAATAAATAATGTTTAACAATGTGATTTAATCTGAAACAAATTATAAAACTTCTAAACAAATTTTAAAAAAATATTTTGTATTTAATAAAATCCAACTTATAACTACTATTAAAATAATTTGTTCAATATTTAATTCGTTTCTAGATGTAAATCGACATCCAATCTAAACTAATTCTACTAAAAATTGTCATGAACCGAAAAATGTGAGGTGAGATGGAAGGCGGTTGAAAACACTTAACATGATTGCTCTGTCAAATACATCGAGTCAAGAATATGCACAATAATCAGACCAGACTAATTATTGTCTTTTCTAGTTAATAACGGTAGAATATATTATTATTGCTTTAAACATAATTAATATATATATATAAATTGTATAGGTTATAATTTGAAAAATGTGTGAAATATAGAAATATAGAAACAAATAAACGTTTGATGATCCCAAATTTTTGATGATCCATTGCAATACAATACAATATTGGTATGAAATTTTAAAAGAAATATTATTATATAATCATGTGATGTTTTTTATTGATTACAAATAACAATAAGAAGCTTTTTTAAACTTTTATTCAAATTATATGTTTCCTGTCGCAACAGTCTTCGACCAAAATACAGAGCAGTAAATCACAAAGAAGGAAATTAAAGAATTTATGTTGAACCTCATAAAAATATAGATTTTTATCTCTGTAATATAGTAACCAAACTCTTTTCTTTACAGAAAACTTTCCTTTATTGTTCTCGAAATCCCTTTGGAACTTTGGGACTTTTAATTAGAATATAACAGATACATACCTAAGTATGTAAGTATTTAAGCATCAACTTTTCGGTTTTTACAAAGTACAAAAGAAATATCTCAAATGCACACAACTGTAGAAAATCTAATAATTGTGTTGAAATTTAAATTTTATAATTTAACTATAGCATGCACACCAATTTTGGATCAATATTTGTAATTAAATATGTAACAATATGTTCTTATTAAAATTGGTGAGATGTCATGAAAATTGATTTAGACAAAGGAGTTGAATAAGGATTTTTAATACTGAATAGAATGGATGACCTCAACTGATAGTCATAATAGCCTATATTTTTAAATAGCATTTATAAGAAATATCTGACAAAGATTTTGACAACATAGTATCCTTCTTTGTAAAATTATCTCTTATCAATCAAATGTTGTCATTTAATAATTATAAAAATATATCTCTTTGTGTTGATTTTACTTATAACTGATATGTCTGGTGCAGAAATTGATTATTTAAAACAAGACTCGCATTTATCAATATAGTATTGTTTTTTAAAACATTAATAACTATTCCATAAATAATACCTTTAGTTAAAGACTATATATAATGTATGAACATATATTTAAAAACATATTCCTCTCTGCTGAGAACAAAAATATTAAAAAAGAAAACAAAGAAAACAAAAAAATCCTCCGATAGTTCTGAAGTTGAGCACGGGAACAGATTTTTTAGTGTACTTAGAAAATATGCGCGTCTGCAAACATTTATCTAATAATAAACGCTAACACAATACAATACACTACAGGTTGCTGTCATAATGCATTTGGGGGGCAAGATGTTTCCATATATAGTCTGAGAACTGAATATATAAACTTTTCTCTAAGACACATTTTTGAGATAATTAGATAGATTTAGTTTGTCTTGAATGAACAAGTTTTAGCAACCTATTTCATATTCCATCTTAACTGTGAGCATTATTGGATTTGCTTTCCCCTCTCTCTTGTGGGGAAGTCATCCACATAATTTCATTGGCCGAAATATTTTTGGCTTGTCTTGGAAAAAGCGACAACAGGAAAGTCTAGCATAGCAGCGTCGCCCATAAGATAGAGCAATAGAACGTTGAAGTCAAACCCACCTTGGCTCCTATATAGTATGCTATCTTTAGTCCTATCTAGGCATATTTGGAAATGAAAAAATAATAATATGCAGTGATTTATTAAGCCGCTGTGGAAGTGGCGTTGGCAGGAAAAGTGTTGCAATATGATAAGACGATAGTCCACGCTAATATTCAATGGACAGATACTGCACCCCAGGCCGGGGCTGGAGAAAGGCGAGATTATTTTCTTTTGACATACGAAGCTTTTCTTTTCGATAAACGACGAGCGGTCTTCAGGGGATCAGTGGTGATTGTTTCTTTCAGCGCTCTCGACTTGGGGTGTTAAATGGGATCATCCAGTGGTTGAAATAGGCTGTATTCCCCTATTTCGGACAATCCGGGGACAGACAAGGGAAAGAACTAAGATCTGAGAGAGAGTGAGGGAGGGAGAGAGAAAGTGGGAGAGACTGAGGGGAGCAGATTACATAAATAGGTTGCTTTCTCCAGAAAATAATATCTCTCCATAGTTAGTTTTTTTTATATTCTACTAACTATATAGCATATTGTGGTCAGGCGATTTGGAAAAAGACTATTCGAAGTATTTCTCGAGAAACTATATTTTTAAATAGACGTTCACTTTGTGGCAAGTGGTTTGCATAGATTATATAGATTTTTTCATACTCATCACAAATATATTTTCTTTTTAGTTTTATGCAGAACTATTAGCTTGCAAATTCCGAGTATTGTGAACACCATACAACGACAAGGACACTTTGATATTCTTAGTATCATTTAGATTATCTCGAAATATATAAATAAAATGTGTCTTTTAAACTAACATATGAATCTGTTATAATATTATCAAATATTAAATATGTATGCATTAAGATAAAACATTTGAGTTCTGTCAAATGTTTTGTAATATACATTATTTTTATTATTATTTAGATTTTATTTTGTTGTATTTTTCCTAGAAAATAATATGAAATAATGTTAATGATTTTCATGTATAGGTCTCATATCCGGATGTCACGTTAATATAATTATCATTGCTAAGGTATAATGTGTAGTACTATTGTATTATTTTTCAAATTCTTCAATAACGGATTTTTTGGAAAACACAGAACTTAATAAATTCTTAAAAATTAAGATATTTTGTGTCGTATTAAGCAAACAGTGGCCTTTTTATTTTTTATATTTCCATAATGAAATGAGTATGAAAGTGTAGACATATTTTAATTATTTATAAGAAAACTCTAAATGTTTGCATAACATTATTAAACTATTAAATTAATCTCAATTGGTTGAAACAGTTTGTATAACAATTCGGTCAAATGTTTCAATTGTTGGCTATTTCATATGTTATTTTTTTAATGTTGAATTCAATTATTTGATTTTCAAGTATAGTTTAATTTTTTGTCTATTTAGATATTATTTATGTTTGTATTTGATTTATTATTATAATATAACAAATTCTCCATTCACAGTTTTTATTGTATATTTACAGACCGTTTTGGCTATATCTTCACCCGTCATTTTCAACTGAGTAGTTTTCTTTCATTTAATTTAATCTTACAATAGGTAGTGGTTAAATAAATAGTATCCATACACGTATACAAATGGACGTCAAGTTATTTATTATTTTGGTTTATAAATCCTTTTAATTGTGATTATTATTTCTCAGCGGTTACTAATATAAATTGTTTTCAGACGCACAAATTAATAAGAAGTTTGTTACATAAAATTTTAATTATATTGAAGTGGCGATTATAAGTTAAAACAATTTTCAAAAATTTTCTAACACGTAGCAAATTATTTTTAACCCACATCCTATTTTTGTATTGCCCTTCCCCTAATTTGTCAAGCTTAACTAAAATTAACTTACAAACCTAAAAAACAAAGCAAACGAAATGTGCTCCCCCTAATTTTTATTCGTCCCTCCCACACCAAAAGTTTCATTAGCTATACGGTAGGGAAATTATTTATATTAAAAACTTATTTATTTGACACAACAATTTAAACACTTATTTATTTGACACAACAATTTAATTTTAGAATTTTAAACAATGTTATGATCCTTCGTAAAGTACATAACGTTACTATTCCGAAGTTATTAAGTAAAAACAAATTTATTTTAAAGAATAAAAAAAAGATATCTTAGTTTTTATTGCTCCGTTATTAATGTAAGTATTTAATCAATTTGTAAAATTTCATATTTTCGATAGTATAAACGTAATTTATATCAAAGGAAGGACAACTGAGGCGAGAAATATGAAATAATATATCTACTTTTAAATAATTACTCTATCTTTTATAAATTTTCCCTTCAGTTGGAATTATTAACCAATTTACCGGCTGTATCCCGTTCGTATTAGGATTATATCCGGAATAATTGAATTTTATTTCTCAATTTCTAGTTATCGATTGTGAATATGTGTTGATATTGTATGATAATCTGATTCAATATTTCATTTGTATCCGGCTTGCTGTGCATTTAAGACCCGATTGGCTATAAGCAGGTCACACACAGCCTTAACAGGGTAATGAAACTCAAAGAGTTAATATTTTATATTAATTTTTAATTTGGTTTTATTATCTTTGTATACCTCTTAAATGTTATTATAGAACGGTTAAATTAGGGAAAGCGTAATCAACTTATGAAAGTATCGTTTAACCAAAGTTATTTAAATACTTAGTCTTGTTTTAAACTGAAAAATAAAGACAAAAGCGGCTATTTTAATTTAACGTAAAAATTCATTATTGTCCAGCTATTTGAATTTGGATATTTTACCAAAGATAAATAAGTATTGTGGAGATGCATCTTTGAAGAAAATTCTATATAATAACATGACGGATATAATTTGATTATATAATTATTAAAACAAAACTTAAAAATTATAATTCCATTTTGAAATATTTTCGACAGTTGAAAATATCGATTATTAAATTTAAAACTGAATTTTTCACTGATATAAATTAAATTAAAGGGTTTATAAAAATTTGATTACTAGTAAATTAAAATGGCAGCACTAGACACTTTCTGTACACATAAGCAAATTTGAAAAGTTCCAAATTTGAATAACCAGTTAAATTTGGAATTTTATGTTCAATATTGGTTATCACAAATTAATAAAAACATTTTTTTTTAAATTATATTAAATTAATAAACCTTTTAAAGCTCGTAAACTTGTAAAGTTTCACATAATATTAAATATTATTACAACCAAATTTTCATAATGTAAAATTTTAATTCGTCAGAACAATTAGATTAAATATAAAAAAAGTTAGTCGTCAATTTAATACACATGTAAAACTTACAGACTAATATACAAACTGAGGTTTATAGCTTGAGGCAAATATTATAATATATAATATACAGCCACGACTGTCCTAATGATATCAATTAATTTATGACTGTTCACTAATTTTCTACTTTCTGCGCAAAAACAAGATGAAGGCGCTGACCGTAATAATTGTGAATTGAAACTCGATTTTAAAATTATTGACCAAGAATTCCATCCTAGGAAGCATTAATTTCTATTATTAGTGAGTGAAACGAATTTACAAGACGCAATTAAATCTGAATATAGTTTTTCCTCAAGTATAGGAAAACTATAAGCAGAGTAAAATAGTTATAAACATTATTATACCTTATACGCGTGCTGTGTTCGTAATTTATAATAACAGAAAAAAGTTATTTCATTTATTCTAAAATGTTGCGTCTAACTCTTTTGGAACATTTGAGAATCATAAATCCGCTCTGTTTGATGTGAAGAAATGTGAACAGCTACATAGTTCGGATTTTTTTCGTTTTAAAACTATTTGGAAATTCAATTAATTATTTCAAATAGGCAACTATAGTTGTTAAAATTGTTATTATATGTATATATACATATAATATCAATTTTGTTTATATGATAGATATCATTACGATGTTTTTACACCTAAGATAAAGATTCCCCAACATTGATAATTAATCAACAGTATTCAACCTTCAAGTAGTTGTTATTTAATTCATATATTATAAGTAGATATTACAAAAAGTTATAAATAATAATAATAATAAATAAGCTTTATTTTTATCAAAGTGACATAAAGGCAAAATGCAAAAATACTACTGTTTTTTTATTAAAGTACTATAACAAATATAAATAATATTATTTAAAACGAAATAATTTTTTTCCTAGATATAAAATAATATTAAAAACATAATGTTAAATATATTGTAATTGAATATATGATTTTGAAAACATGACAAGACTATGAAAAGAAAATATAAATTAAATTAAAAATAATATCAATACAATATGATTTATTAAAAAGATAAGTTTTATTTTTTTTGTGAGCAAGTATAAATATATAAGAGTTGAATTATTGTATAAATATATAATACTGTTAATTCAATTCATTTTTTATTATTTCAGTTAATTCAACTTAAAACAAAAAACAGATTATCCTTTCAATCAACGCCTTCTTCAAAAAAGTATGTTTTCTTATTCCTACTTAAATACAACGAACATCCCATTCCTGCCAACGGTAGAAATCAATCAAACCGTCACAGACAACTTCATAAGAAAACAAAACTTTTCATTTCCTGCAATCATCATTCTGGCAATATTCTCGGGGATAGTTAGCTTGTGCACAATTTCTGGGAATATGATGGTATTGGTGGCATTCATAGTTGAAAGAAATATTCGGACCGCAAGTAATTACTTCATCGTTTCTTTGGCTGCTACAGATGTTCTCATTGGCTTATTTTCAATGAATCTATTCACAGCTTACCTTCTCATTGGTTACTGGCCATTAGGAAACGTTCTATGTGATCTTTGGCTCTCATTGGACTACACCGCTTGCCTTACGTCACAGTATAACGTTCTTTTTATTACTGTGGACCGATTTTTCTCAGTTCGTCTCCCGGTAAGATATCGCAATTGGAGAACAAATTCTAAGGTGAAAGTCATGGTGGCCATCACTTGGATCCTACCTTCCACCATATTTTTCACCTCAATAATGGGCTGGCGTCATTTTACTGGGGAGCAAAGAAGGCGTTTAGGCGAATGCTTTGCAGAATTTACTACATATCCGATATTTATTACCGTTTTGACTGTTTGCTATTTCTGGGTGACGCTAATTGTGATGATTGGTCTGTATATGGGCATATATAAAGCGGCCTGGGATTTGCACGTCAAAAATAAAACTCGTCACAAAAATATGAATAGTTTAATGGCAATGGCGAGTCATACTATGTCTCAGATTGGTGTGGGAATGACATGGAAGAACAAAGAAAACAATCATGATAGAAGTCCCAGTGACAGAGAGTCCAGTGACCACAAAGCCCCTGATTTGGTTAGTTATAATTCTACCCCGCCAATGAAGGAAAAAAGGAATGAATCAAATGCTGCTGCAGTTAAATCTCAGAACTCTGGTGTAAGCAAAAATTGTAGATTTGACATTCACTCGAACAACCAGAAGGATTCGGGTAAACAGTCAGAGCCAACCGTGAAAACTGTTAAATTTATAAAAGAACGTGAAATTAGCGAAGGATATACATCGACAATGGCCTCATCGTCGGATCGTATGCACCAACGCAGTCTTAACAGTCCGCCAGAAGAATTCTTCGAATTAAAATACATAGATGACGAATTCGATTCTTTACTTAACTCCCCCGCCTCTGAGGAAGAAATTCTTCTCGCGAGTATTTGTCCGGAATTCGCATCCACAGGTACCCAACCTAGTGTACACTTTAATCTGTGTAGGACCCCTTCCAATCACACCTCATCCAAGGGATTCAATGGAATCTCCAAAGACACTGCCGGAAAGACGACGTCCGTAACGACTTCTATTCGAGAAGTAGCGAGGAAGATAAACGCCAAGCGAAAGCAAAGCCTGGGAATTATTGATATCAACTCAGCTCGATCAGAAAATCGTGCGCGAAAGGCTCTTCGGACGATTAGCTTCATTTTGGGCGCATTTGTGTTATGTTGGACCCCTTTCCACATTTTGGTTCTCATCAAGAGTTTTTGTGACAACAGGAACAAGCACTGTATAAATGATCACATCTTCAATGTGGCTTATTGGCTTTGCTACCTCAATTCCCCGATCAATCCATTCTGCTATGCTCTCGCTAATGCACAGTTTAAAATGGCCTTCAAACGTGTGTTGCGAGGGGAATTGCGGACACCATAGTCCAATTTTATAAGCTCTTATATAATAACATCGCTGATTCTATGTTTTCGTATTTAAATGTTGATTCATTATTTTATACATTAGCAAATCTATTTCCAAGTTCCATATTCAATGATGCACATATGGCAGGTCCATATATAATACATTCTTTCAATGTTTACTACAATTACAACAATGTTTAAACATTCATTGAGGTGTACAAATATTTAATTGTTGAAAAAAAAGAATATTTATACCAAATTATAGTTAGTAAAAACCCTTTTAAATTGTAGAATATATTCATATACTCATATACTCATACAATCATATCATATATTAATATTTTTTAAATTTAGATGTCATAAAAGTGTGTTTTGTGAAACAAGTAATAGTATAAAAAAAGTAAAAATGAGTGATTTATTAAAAATCATTTATAAAACGTTAATTTAATTGTCAATAACACAAATTTAAAAAAATATTTATTGCTTTTTAAATAATATTGACTAATAATTGTATATATTATATGTGTATTTAATTGATTAATAAATGTGTAAAATGTGTATTAATTTTAAACAAATGTTACAATTACATTAGTAAGTATTATTTAATTGTTATTTTGAAAAATATATAATAAAGATTAATTATATAAATATTCATGTATATTAAAAAATCTTATAAAAAAAGTGAAATATAATTTTTTTTTAATTATAGAGTCATAACATTGAACTACTCACTTATTATACAGATCATAGAAAAATGAGTGTTTTGTTAAAATATGAAATTTTAATTATGACTCGAACAAAGAAGATATAATATAATAACAAATATGAAACAAGCGAAAATAATCTAATTGGATGTTGTATAATTTAAAAATACCTTTTTGGGTTAATCTGGGGTTTTTATATCTTGGATTTTGATGATTATAATATTCGCATAATCCTTTAACAAAATCATAATCTAAATACAGTCCGGAAAAAGTGAACATTATAACATATTAAATAATAAATAAATCGTGTATTCTTTGCAAAATCTCCCAGAAAATTAAATTGTTTACTTAAAAGTAATTTAATTATTAAAATTGTACAAGTTACCGCATACTAAAAATGTAAAAGAGCAATGGTTAATAATAATATATTAAGTAAAATGTATTATTTGATCAAAATCATAAGTATTGTCACAATTTATCACTGAATAAACATGTATAAAATCCTTAGATATATGGTGGCTGAGAAGACTTTTATTAAAAACAGTGCGCTTTATTCATAAAAGTATGTTTTTGGTGATAAGTATAAGTGTTTATAAGAATAAACACCCAAACAGGTGTGCTTACACCAAAAACACATTTTTAGGTATAAAGCGTACAGTTTTTAGCAAAATGTTTTATCGGCCACAATATAGATTTCATTAAAATTCGATTTCTATATATTTATCAGTTAAAATTATTAATTAAAATTCTCCCACATATAGAAATTAAATATATCTATACATTTTCAAAAATGTATTCTACCATCGTTTAGTTATTACAGATATCGTAATACTTTATTCAATACAATCAATACAGTGTATTTGAAAGAAATAATCATTAACAATTTAATCAGTATTAATGAATCCTGCCTATAGACGGTATCAATGATATTATTGAAACGCAAGGTTTCAATATTAACTATCAAAATGTGTCATTTACAATTAAGAAGTACATTTACAACTCAGTGCAACACGAAAACATTGGATACGTAGGCATTGTTAAATTTTGGAGTAATTATTGATGGTAACATTCTGTGCCTGTTGGATAATAACAGGCCCATTTCGTGGAACATCATCGACAATGCTTCCCGGAATCTTTGACAAACAATCGTCAATGACGGACTGTGGTAACTCCGATCAATCATAACCAACTGTAGTAGATGTTGACGGTAATATTATACAGCATTAGAGGTGGAAGGGATTGAACATACCAAATAACTGCTCGCACCAAAGAATTATAATCGCTAATTTCAGATCTTCTCTTTTCTCCGACTTTTTTGTAAATACCAACAGCATTTTATGATTTGTGTCCTGAAACAGATTGACTATCTAAATTACCGAAAAATTTTCTTAATAACGTGCAAGATGTAACTCGAATTATACTATGATTAGAGTATTTAGTAGTAAGCCCTACGAGTTTGCAGATATTCATCATAAATTTTTCCAAATAGTTTTTTCATATAGGTCGATTTTCATACCATGTGTTTTCGTTGATAAAAATGATGATTTCGGACGCTATCATAATCTATCACATTTAGGATTAAGTTTCGATAGGAACAATTCAAATAAAGAAACAGACATTTATTGTTGCTTTCCGTTGCATACATTCTGCCAACATTAACAACGCTATATTCGACGTCGTTTTCCTGTCATTTATTTGAAGTTCATCAGTTGTTTTTCTTACACATTTCCCTTCATAAGATCCAATATCAATAATGAAATCAGATTTCTTCATGAGGGCATTGTTTTCAATACCCAAACGACAAAAATAAAACTAAATAAAAAATTAACTAGATATTGTAACTGAACTGGTGTTGATATATCCAATGTTTCGTTAATTTTCACAATGTTCTTGGCATGTATAGGTGAATTAAGAACTCACAAACCAAAAAGTTTCGCTTTTCAGCTTCTTCAAAACGCTAGCATACATATCGTAAATTGTTTGCTGCTTACAGTGTTTGATATTGATCTTCACATTTTATTTATAATGTCGTATCGGATGCCATCAAAGGTGGTTTTCTTGAGATTTCTTATAGATGCATAAAAATATGTAAGTCATCCAAACTCAGTTATCCTTTCAGGCGTATTAATCTCGATCAATAAAGACAAATCTCTGTTGCATTTATCCAAAAATGCTTTCAACATATCGTGTATTTTGCTGCATTTATATCACCAACAGATGCTATAACAATGTTTCTTGTGCAATTCATTTTCAATTATTGAGTTAGAACTGAAAGAATTTGTTAAAGAAACAAAATGGTTTAAATTAAAAAATATTCATTCAAAAGTGGTAGAATACGACAGCTACTTTGGATTAATGAATATTTTGATAACGAAATATTTATTAATCCCTCGTATAGCTATCGTATAACAATATAACACTATAAACCATTATAATATAATAATATACCAAAAGGGTCCACTCATCATTTTTGAAAGGATGCAGTCACCAAAATAATAGTGATACGTAGATTTAAAATTTATCATCATTTTTTGGGGAAAGTAGACAACTATTAGACATTATTAATGGTCACATTCTACTTTTTCCTACTCAAATTAATATTAGTACATAAAATATATATATTTTTTAAAATTGAATAATTGTTATATATTAATAAGTGTAAATATAAAGCTTTCTATTGTACTGTTTTTTTCTTATTGGTAGATTCTATTTATTATCAGTATATAAACGATTTAAATCGGTTACAAAAGATTACAAAAGATTACACAATCGGATTATTGTTTGTGACTTTTTCTTTCTCTCACGGGGTGACTAATTAACAGGAAAATAAAGTATACAAAAAATAAACACAGAAATCAACAATTGCAGTTATTATTATTGAGCAACACTTGTCAAGCCAAACAATATTATATGATACACAATTAGATACACTAATTAAACCTGTATTATATGATAACAAAAATAATATAATAGCATACTATATATATTATGGAAATTAAAGTCAATAGTTTGAAAAAAAATTTGCAGATACATTAAGAACAGTATATCAATAACAAAATAATTTAATTTCAGATATTCTGCAAAAATTGAGCAGGGAGGGTTTTTGAAAACAAATTTAAATAATTTTCAGCAAAATATTTCTTTGAATTAATGTTTTATAAATTAACCTCCCATTGATTATAAAATTTAAAAAATTGATAAAAAATGATAAAAATAGATAAAAAATATATAAATATTTTATTAACATTTTTTTCTAAAAATCACAAAAATTTTCACATCATCTAGCTATTTAAAATAATAAAAAAAGATTTGGAAACAGGAAATTTATTTTTTCAATTTGTAAACTTTACCTGCTAATATTATAATAAGTGCTATATTATTTCAATTGAAATATTTGTTATGCGAATATAGTTTTGCATAAATAATAAACAAATACGGGAGGAGTCAAGATTTATAATAATTTCATAAATATAATAAAACATTATCATTAAATATCACCTAATTATAATTTCATTCTAACATTTATGAGCCATATAGGCAACAAGAGTAAAAACTTTTATAAGTTTCATCATTTTAAAAATTATATAATATGCTAGGCTATTTCTTTTAGTTATAAAAAAAATTAAAAAGTGTAGAACAGTTATATTAAAAATCAATAATGATAACAATATGGCTTTTTACAAAATAAGGAATAAATACTATCCCGTGAAGAAAATTTGTATGCTATTTATTTGAAATTTACGAATAGAGCTGTGAAGTAGACCAAATCGATCAATAAATCGTCTATCGATTATTTCATTTTTGAAAAGCAATCAATTTTTTTAATTGTCAAATTGCATTGTTGCATAATACAAGGATAAACATTATATATATATACTCTAACTAGATCTGCAATCATAGACTAACATAAGCTAACATAATCATAGATCTGCAATCTAAAATTAAGCATTCAAAATTCTTAGTTTAATTCTCTAAGTGTAATATCTATGAATATAAGATGTTAAAAGTTAAATATCTAGAATTGATTACATTTATAAAATTGAATTAAAAAATCCTTTGAAAAATGTTTGAAAATGCAGCTTAATATAAGTTTAATTATTTATTTTTTAACGTTTATTAATAAAAGTAATATGACAGATAAGATTAATACATATATAATCACAATTATATTACTGATGTTTTCAGCAGATTGTGGATTTGGAAATATTTTAGGTTAGTGTATTATTTATTATAGTAATTTATCAATAAACGCCCACAAATCGTACTATACTGTTATTTATAAACATTTGTTTAAATGTGTTAGTTTCAATCTCACTCGTGATGGTTATACAGTAAATATTATGGTAAATATGTTACATTTAATTTAATTTAATTTGAAATTATTTGAAAACAAAACTATTCGATTTAATTCAAATTTAATTTGAATAAACATAAGTTTTACAATTGTATTTTATAATAACATCTTAAAAAATTGATATTAACAATTTTAGATTACAATATAATTCATGACAATTGTATCAATATAACTATAAAAATATGACAAATGTTTTATTGTCGCTTACAATTATTTGAACTATCGAAACTTTCGTAAATTTAAATATTTTTAAAAATGCGAAAGCAAAATACATTTCTATTTGGTATT
Organism: Vannuccia rotundouncinata; assembly: GCA_034780395.1. Classification (NCBI taxonomy): domain Eukaryota; kingdom Metazoa; phylum Platyhelminthes; order Proseriata; family Coelogynoporidae; genus Vannuccia; species Vannuccia rotundouncinata. The sequence goes on along the minus strand of JAUZNC010013474.1, from coordinate 15,086 downwards.
TTACTAAATATCAAGTTTTTATATTCAAAAAAAGTAGGTATGCATCATAAAAATTCTTAACTATACTAACTATAGATCCAGGTGCTTGAGTATATATTATCTACATTTCATATAAGCAATTCAGTTTTCGGAATAAATTGGTTTTAACCAATTGACTGATCTAATTCAATCGAATATCTGACGTTACATTTTTAGAACGTTCGACTACATGTTCCCAGGTGGGTTTGCCGTGTGGCTACGTAAAGGATTGTTGTCCTGGAGCATATTGTGTTTGGAATTCTTATCAAGATGTTCGAAGATGTATCTAAACATTTTGTTTAATATTTTAATTTAATAATTTTTAATTTAACTTATAATGCATACCATGGGGTGTTTATCTCATTGCAGATAACATAAAATTACATAAAAATTGTGTTAAGTGTTTGTTTAAATATTTACATTTGCTTACGAGTGTTGTACCATATTTAATTAATTATGTTGAATTTTGTTAGTAAATAGTTGACTATGTACATAAATTATTTTTTTATTAAATACATTATTAATTACAGTGGAAAGGTTTTAATATCGAATAACTGGTAATTTATTTAGTAAGTGTGACATTTACGTCAAAGTAAGATTTAAAAAAGAATTTTAAAATAAATCCATTTTAATACGGTATTATATATACGTTATTTTTTATTAATATTACATTTTTCGGCAATAAACAGATTCGGGTTAATTTTTCTATTATACGATTTTTTGTATATAGTGACGACCGACAAATATTATTGTTTCTTTCATTCAAATTTAAATGAATAAGTATAACAATCTTAAATATGTCATTCAAATGTGACAACTATGTGAGCATGACTGAATTAAAAATGTAGAATTTAAAAATGGAAATTATATAATTCAAATCCGAAAGGATATTGATACCAACAATTTAGGGAATTCAAATTCGTTTAATCTCATTCAAATTATACATAGCTAGGTAATTCAATTTAGTCAAATCTCCATATTAAAAAATCAAGTCTCCATATTTTTATATAAGTTTGTATCAAGTTATAAATTTGTATTTACATTTGGTATTTAACGAAATATACAAAAAATTCGAACCAAACCGCCTGAGTCACTCATGATTTTGGGTAAAATAACTAATTAGTCTAATATTTCACACGTTATTTTTTAAAATACAAACCTAAAAAAAGGTTATCAATTAAATTAATCTATATATATTTATTTGTCAATAATTAAATCTATCAAATATTTAAAAACTATCATCTATCAACAATAAATCGTAGATATAGCATCTTTCATTAAAACAACTTTATTAAAACCTACTTATAGATTATCCAATTTATACTAAAAATCCTGAGACCAAATTTGCTTTAAAAAAACTAATTACATAGAGGATATTATACTGCCAGTATTAAAAATAAAAACGAATGATTCTATAATAATTATGAAAATTATTATCATCTTATTATTATTATGATTATTATTATCATTTGAACTAAAAAAAGGTTTATATCCGTTAAGTTAGCGTTTTTTTCCTTTATCCAATTAATTTAAAAATGAAATTGAGATAGCAAATCAATTTTTAATTCAAACAAAAATTTTGCCCCTTTTGGCTTAAATTATACATAAGCTAAACTACGCTATTTGTATAATGTATCTATTTCTTAAAGACAAGATTTCTATATCGTATATAAGAAATCTATTTCAGAAAACAAAACTTCTATTTCTGCATAACAGACATCTAAGATATGTAAAAATTAACTTTTATGTTGCCCCATTACTAATTTTGCATGTTTACAATAATAATCTGCTTTCCGTGCAAATCAGAGTTAATTATTTATTTACTAAATAGGTACAAGTTCTTCCATCACACAAATTCTTTTTACCTCGACAAATCACATTGAATATTGCAAAAGTTAATTTTCACAACTAATTATGTGTAAACACATTGAAACTTACATTCGAAAATATTTTACATTAATTATTTATCCAAGAAAATTATATATTTTTTAAAAATAATTAATAAGATAATTTTTATTGAGAATTAATATTAACATATGTATATTCAAATCTATTAACATATTAACATAAAATTAACATATAATTAACATATAATATATATATAATCAAACCACACTTTTAGATGATTCATTCACAATTGAAAGACATGGACTAGTTGAGTGTGGACCGATTGTGATTGTTGATTATTCATAATGACAATTTCTTCAGAACAATATATGCGATCATCCAGAACGGCTTTTTTTTCAAATGTATAGTATATATTTGTAAAATATCGTTTATCGGTATTTGAGAGCTGGTTGTGCTTTATAATAATTAAAAACTTACATATATTTATCTCACTGCTCTGGAGTAAAGTTATAATAATCTCCTATTTGTATATTAGTTCATTATTGTATGAAAGAGTATTAAACAGTATTGCAAAGCTCTCTGTCATCTGTAAAATACGTCTCTTCGTAATATATTTGTAAAGTAACCACCATTCTGCCCTTTACGTGATTAAACGTCCGATTGTATTGTATTAAATATAATTAATGTTAATATTTATGGAGTCATTAATAGTGTGTAGTATTGGATTTTAGTTGGTAATGGTTATTTTTATTTCCTTTACACATTGAAAAGCACTTCATTTTAAGTATTGTTATTAATAATACAAAGCTAGTGGATGCGGTTCACACAGATAAGTAGTTATATAAATTGAAAATTTAAACATACACAAATAATAATGAAGAAAGACATAGAATTGTTTTTCTTATCCTCTTAACAGTTTGAAAAAATATATATAGTAAAAGTCATTGTTCGAAATATTATGTTAACTGATTTTAGAACTAATGGCGAGTTTTTCAACCAAAAGGTCAATTTAGGACCATAAACTGTCACTACTCCAGGAATTCTGCCCGCATTTGCTTATCTCGTGGGCACTTCGTCTATTTTTAGCAATAATAAAAAGATCCAAAATAGCTGCCTCCATACCGAACGATTCTGAAAGTTATGAATGAAAACAGATAACATAGTATGACGAAAACGAAACTTTGAATAGCATTTACAGCAGACAACATGATAAAAAATATTTACCTTAATTAATAAATTTGTGTTGTCAATGTTGGTACCTCATTCTTTGTAGCTGCGGGACTATAATTATTGGTACAAAAATTGCACAAATTATATATAAAATACAATTTGTAATAACCTTACAATTAAGGATATAATTGACTTGTCTTCCTTATGATTAAAATTTGGCTGGAGCTGCAGATAATTACTTTTAAATTGATCTAAAAAATGTGGCTTTACTATATAATGTTATGTCTCTTTGTCTCTAATATGTCTTTTATTAAATATTCAAAATAGAAAATTCTTAATTAACAATCAATTTCATAATACCTTTTAACAGTTTTAAATGTATTCTAAAATGTAGGAACACATAAATTAAAATTACACATATTAATAATAATACATATAGAATTAATATACTGAGGTAATTTGTATTTCAGTTATAACCTACCTCATAAAATTGTTTCAGATAAAGTAAAATAATTTTTTGTCAAGATTATCAATGTGTCATTATTCTACTAACTAAATTATATAGCATCGCCATTATGTAATTCTTCTTCGATATTAATAATTACCACAGAATCAGCTGATGAAGTCACTCTATTGTATTCAAAATGTATTTTTAGTAACTTGAGTTAAAGTTTCTATTTTTGTTCTAGTTAGTCACCCCAGAAAATCAATTTCTTTTCATCGCTTCTGTTTTAGTTAATTGTGTATACGGTTGACGTGTAAAAAACATCAGTAAAACGTAATAGTTACTTCGTAAATTCATTTCTAATTATGGAGTCGATGGAAGATTCATCAATTCAACAATTTGAAATTTCTTTTTCTTCAGAGGGGACTGACGCCGAATCTTCACCAAGGGTAACAATACCTCCACGATTACGTTCTAGACTTAATTCTTATTCCAAAGAAAAAAAGGAAATTACTCATCGAGATCTTCAGGAAAAGCAGAAGTCAGCCGCTGCTCGTCGACAGGTAGCAAATTTTAGATTATTTGTAAACTAAATTCAATTTCATAATAAATTTATATGCTCATAATGAATTTTAAAACAAGTGTTTAAATTTTGCTTCTAATTAAATGATCTAAAAAAATCTGTCACGTCTATATTTTCAAAACCATTGATTTAATTTTTTGTAGATAACATATTTTTTGATTATTCAAAAATTGCTATTTATTGAAATCAAGTGAGTACATCTTATGGCGTTAATCAATGTATTCATACTAAAACTACCATGACATAGGTTGTCTTGAAAAATTCGTTTTTTAATTACAAACTTTAGAATTTCTTTTTAAAAAACATTAATATATTTATAATGTATACAATGAACAAATGTAACTACATGATATACCCCAGATCTTAACCTATGCGATAGATTTGTTTTTCGCAACATGTAAGTTAGCCGTCGCAACATCGTATTTAAAAATTTTCAAGAGATCAGAGACTTTCTACAGGACTACCTCAACTTATTATCGCACGCATGCTTAACAAGTAGTTCAATGTCCTGCAATCACTAGCTCTGCAGGCAACTTATTGAAAATGAGGGAAATTTTTTGAATTGACTTATTTCTAAACATATGTTTATGAAATATATTATGCATAGTTACATTGTTCATTATATGTAATACATTATTAATATAATAATGTTTGTATTTAAAAAGTCATTTTTTAAAACGGACATTCTATAATTTCAAACGAATACACCTGAATTATATATTATAATTTTGATTAAAAATATGAAATAATTTTACAATTTTTCAATTATCTAAATATGTCATGAGTTTAATTTTATGTAATCGTATTTTTTCATTAATTTTATATTGGTTCATTTCATATAAAATCTATTTTTCAAGCTAAGAATAATTATTTTAATGAAGTGTCAAATAATTTATGATAGACATTAAAAAAAATAAAATCGAATTTATTTATAATTTTTTTTTAAATTATAACATGAAAAAAAATATAAAAATTTTAAGAATTAACCATTACATAATTAATTTTCAGAATTTGTAATTAGAAAATTAATTAATGAGATATTATATATAGATGTAATACAATTTACAGAAATACTTAGAACGAAAGGCTGATGACGCCCGAGCCGCATTGGACCGCTGCGAAAGAATCGCAAAAGCTTTTGACATTATTTCTGCTCAACAAACAGCCAGAGAACAACGACGAATGGGGAATGATGTGCCTCCTCCATATAAAAATCATGAGGTGATGCATTATTCACCCATTTTGAAATTATTTATTTATTGGTGGGCCTAATTAAGTAATACTTACATAATATGATATAATCTGTTATTAAAAACCGAATTTACCTAAAAATATTGTCTACATATTTATATTAATTACAAAACATAATCCGGATAATTTTATTTGTTATTTTGTATTATATAAAATTATTAAGAACGTTCTGAATATGCTAATTACAAGTAGTATATATCATCATGTTCTATATTTTAGGTGGGGAAAATACTTCAACAGATTGAAAAAGATATCGAACATGTGATTGGCAAAGTAGATCACGAAGTACACCTAGCAGAAGAGACACTTCGTCTATTTGCTGATTCTTCAGAATGTGTTACCCCGAGTTTAGGAGGACGACCCCTGTTTGGGGTACTGTCTAATGTTGCTTTAGAATCCGGAACTTATCCCACAAATATAAATATTAAAGTAATTGTTTGCTTTTTAAGACTTTGATAGTTTTTAAAATTTAAATAATTTACTCTCATTTTACTTAGGACTCTAGAGAAGTTGATAAGCCAGTGGTCATGACATTAGGAAGCCCTGACCCTCCTGTACTACCAGAGCGACTCCGGGCCCGTATGGAGCTTTATGATAGATCCCGAAAAAGGTCAACTCAACCCGATCTTCAAAAAAAACTAGACAATGCTGAAAAAAGACGTGAGGTAAGTTTATGAAATAAAGAAATAATTTTTCCCTGTTTATTGATAAAGTTTATGGGAATTTATCATGGTAAAACACGTTATTTATATACATATTGATTTATTATGTCAAACGGTCATAAATAAATATTCCTATCTTTAAAATTTATTCTTTTACCAAATAAAAATGCTTTGGAAGTATCTGTCATCATATACTCACTAAGGTTGACGCAATTTTTTGTAAAAATATATTTTTGGACAAAATATGTATTTTTAAAGATTATCACAATTTATTTTTTCAAGTAAATGTAATAATAAATGTAATTCATCTAACCATTTTGAATGAACCATTTTTAATTCAAAACTGTTTTGCTTCAGAAATATATTCTTCGTAAAACACGTAATCAACAAGCGAACGAAACTGAACACAAAGCTACTTTGGATAAGGTAAACAAACAAACAATTTATTTGAATAACTTCCTCATTACCGGAAAATTTTGCTGATGAAAGTTGAAAAAAATATTATTTACACAAATCCTTGTCTATCAAAACAAAATTTTTTATTTTATTTTGAAATCGTCTGAATAGGCTCGAGAAACTTCACACCCTTCCGAAAACAGAGAGGAAAACGATGGTTCGAATCGTACGTTATCAATGTCCGTTGATTGTGAGGAATATCCGGTGTTGCCGCAGAAATTGATGACGAGAATGGAAGCGTATGCCTCTTCCCGACGGCGAGTGACACGTGACGACCTGCAGCTAAAGTTAGACGCTGCTGAGCACCGAAGAAATGTAATACCAAAGATTTGACTAAATTAATTATTTATGTTGTATCATTACATATTGGTTCCCTACGAAATTTAGGTAGCATTTTTTAAATAAAAAAACTTTTAAAATTATTAAAATGGAGCATTTAATTAGGTTAGTCTAATATGGATGATGAAATTCAAGTATACATCTATATTTTTATAAGTTTTGTTTGTCTTTATTCAGAAATACATTCAAAGTCGGAAGATGAATCACAGAAAAGATTTGGAACCAGATTCATTTGAAGTAATTTATATTAAAAAATTCTACATAATTGTTAATTTATTGATATTATGTATCTCAAACATACCTATATTCTGGGAAGGTTCTGTCGTACTTCGCCGTATCGCCGTATAGCCCTTCACCGTATAGCATTTCACCGTAGGGCACTTCACTGTATAGCACTTCACCGTATAGCATTTCACCGTATAGCACTTCGCCGTATAGCACTTCGCCGTATAGCCCTTCACCGTATAGCATTTCGCCGTATAGCACTTCACCGTATAGCATTTCACCGTATAGCCCTTCACCGTATAGCATTTCACCGTATAGCCCTTCACCGAATAGCATTTCGGCGTATAGCACTTCATTGTCCAAAATAAATAAATAAATAAAGTCACAAATTTGTCCACTTGTTTGAATGCCAAAGGTGACATAAGTAACACAAAAATGACATATTAAGTGCAAATTCAATCGAATTTTATGGATAATTATCGATGAGTAACAATGTAATTCAGATGGTTATATTGGTCCAAAAGAACATAAATCTGATTTTATTCATTTTGTTATCTTTTTGAAATGTTATGCCAAGCGTACAGACCAGGGTATATAAATTAAAATATATTCATTCATCATTATATAGGGTTTGGTCACTAATTGTATTTTTATACTTTCATAAAGGTCTACTTAGTAACCGTTGCTAGGGAAGCATTTTTTGACTATTTTGTAATGTATTTGATGGTGAAAACTAGTTTTCCTTTTAGATGGCAAACGAGATACGGCGAAATGCTACATTTGCTTTTAAACGGCGAAATGCCATACGGTGAAGGGCTATACGGCGAAATGCTATACGGCGAAATGCTATACGGCAAAATACTATACGGAAAAATGATATACGGCAAAATACTATAGTACGGCGAAATGCTATACGGCGAAGTTATATACTGTGAAATGCAACACGGTGAAGTGCGTCTAACTTATTGGGACATTGTGTTGTTCAGAATATCCAACAAATGTGTTGCATATAAGTAACATTTCAAGATAGTTTAAATAATTATTATTATTAAAGTCATTAAAATATATGGTATAACGCTAATCTGCATTATATATAACGTTAAATGTATTAAATACTGAATAAACAGACACTACAGCTAAAATATCTATCGTAGTTTATTTTCTACAATATTTTAGGAAATTAAAAATGATGTGGACAGCGGAGATGAAGGTGACAAAACATCAGATTCGAATTTGACTTCAGACGAACTACAGGAACTAGAATCATTAGTGGACAGTCTGTTGGAACACGTTCTTTCAACAATGATGTCCAAAGAAGATACTTGATAAAATAAAACAATATTTTTTGAAAAAATTACTAATTTGACATTTATACATTGTAATAATAATTAATATTATATACCAGATAACATATTCAAACATATTCGGTTTTATATTGTAATCGTATTTCTTATAGGTGTAAGCTTCTTTCTTAAGAAGTCATAATTTGTTAATAACATAATATAAATATATTAATTACCTCAATATAAAACTTGAATTTCTATTATGTATGAAATATTCTATATATTTGTAAAACTACATATATCTAAGACAATATAATTGTAATAATATGATAATAGTAATATTAGTAAAATCGATTAGAATATAATTATCAGTTCTATAATAATCTTTTTTTTCTCTATTGGTACATAAAGTGGATTTTACAAGTTATGGACTCGTCTTTAGAGAAGCGCTTTTTATGCCATGGACTACTTTATGTGTCATCGACAAAATTGTTTGTATTAATTGTTTAATAATAACAAATAAAAAACTTTTTTTTTAATAAAAACAAAAACAAAAGCAATAGTATTGATTTTTATTTTGAAAGCAATATCTATATCAATATCTTTAAAATGTATACAAATATATATCATTTATTTATTTATACTACATTTTATTATTATTTTCTCCATTATTTGGTAGATAGTGTAGACTTTATTGTGTACCATGGAGAAAAAAATGACATACACGAATTGGTAAAGTACATTATGAGAATCGCAAAGTTTAATTTACTCTTTCGCTTCTCTCACTCGGAAATTAAATTGTCCTCGTGTCATAAAGTTTCGCTTTACCAATTTCGTGTAAGTAGTCATTTTTCTATGCATATAGATTGAAAAGTTGATTTGGTCTTCTATGTAAAATTTTTACTTTTCACAACCGTGCTCATGACTTTTTAGTTCATACAACAATTAAAAAGTATCAATTTATAAAAAATGGCTATTTTCCTGAATTGGAAAATATTACTTTTCTATACGAGAATATCTATTAATACGAGAGTACGAAGCGATCGAGTTTTTATATATTTACGAGTATAGAAATCTGCTTTTCCAATGAAGGAACGTAGTTTTTTTCAATGCATCTATATTTTCAAGCTAATATATACTCATATATCAAGGTTATTTGAATACTTCCAACAATTCTATGAAATTCTTATATTTTCTATGATTTATCTACTTTTCTTAACCTATTTAAATTTATAATTTAAATTATTCCATCGATCATCTATGTTATACAAATTTAATTTAAAATTGAAAAGTAAAATGAGTAGGAAAAAATAAAAGTTGTACGAAACATAGATATATTGTAGGGAAAAGATATTTTTCCTATGGTTGCTAAGAAAAGTTAGATTCAATAGTACTAAAAAGTACTACTGTGGAACTTTTCCAGTACTGTAGATATTTTATAGATATAAGAGTTTTATGCATTTCTATTGTATAGTGAAAAGTTAACTTTTTAATGATTCTAAATTTAATTAGAAATTGCTTTATTTCAATAAATTAATAATGAATAGACAACAAACTTCTAGTTAACTTTTAAAGATTAAACGTTTAAATCAATTTCTATACTGTCAACATAGACATTTCTATAAGAAAAAATAGCATTCCTTCGTTGGAAAAGCACATTTCAATACTTGGATATTCATTGATCCTTGATCGCTACGCTCTCTCGGAATCAATAAATATCCTCGTATTGAAAAGTGTTACTTTTACAATTTCAGGAAAATAGCTATTTTTTAGTCAATGCATAAAAAATTATATCCGTTATTTCCTTCATTATTTTAATTATAGTTGACTAGCACTAACTTTGAAAATTATTTGAAAAGTAATCAATACAAATTCATTAGAATTGCTAGTTTGTTATCAAATCATAGATTTCAAATATATCAATTTTTACGACAGTTAATATTGCTAAAATCTATTTATAAAATCAACTGACATTAATGGAAAAAGGGAATAAAATCAAAACGTATTTTGTTGTTTTTCGTCAAATTAATGTTGCGTGCAAATAATCACAATCTGAATAATTAATATCATTAATAAGCATTCGTTAGTATATTCCCCATTGAAAAGAATAACAATTTATATTTATATATTAATGTATAAATAACATATTAAATAAATATTAAAGATTTCAAGCGTTTAAAATGTCTTATATAATTTAGATTTTGATGGATTTAATATCATATATAGATGTCATATATTATAATAAACAAAATTATCCAATTTTAGTCAAGCCTTTCAAATTGTATTTTTCTGATTTGATAAACTTTTAATTCTACTAAATTCTACATAGTTCTTTATTTGAATTTAAAAGATGACAAAAAATCCAGCTTTCTAATAGCGTTGTAATTTTACAAAATTAGTTGAAAACATTTAGCTTGTAAATTGTTTACCTCGTAAGAAACAATGTAGTAAGAAGAATAACTATATAACTAAACGAGAAAAACTCTTCAATTCCGAGATTTCATAAACATAATTTATCTTTAGATTTTGCGCTCTGTTTTATCAGGACAGTCATAACAAATTTTGATAAAAGTATAATATATAATTTATTTATAATTAAATGAATTCAGTAAAAAATGTAGTCTGTGAAGTCCCAAAGATAATTAGGTTTATTCAATTTGTGTCACACAAATTAGATGTCTACACTTGGCAAAAAAGATAAATGGTTTCCTACATATTTCTTAATTTTTAATTATGAAATATACACACATATTGGGTATTTATCTAAATTCGTTAAAAAAATTAATATTAGTAAGTTTATGACAAATATACGAAGAAATAAATATTACCCAACAATTTTTAAATAAAATCCTATTGTACCAAATTTAGTTTAAATTCTTCCAAAACATTTTTTTAAAATTATACGTAATTAATTATGTAAAATAATTACAAGGAAACTATATGATGCATTACTATATTTATATAATCTAAATCAGTTATTTTTTATGTGTATAATACTTACATGGAATATTACTTAAATTCATATATACTTCCAATGCACCAATCTTATAATAATATATTATATATTGTTTTCATTTGTTTTAATTTAAATTGTTAAATAGATTGTTTAATCCCTAAAATAACTTTATGTAATTATTTAATGTATTTATTATTCCAACATCTTAATTAATTCCATCATTGACTTCTCTCTTGGTAAGATATATTTAAATATTCGCATTGTCTTTACCATATAGGTTATACAATTGACTTATACAATATATCTTACCAAGAGAGAAGTCAATGATGGGATTAATTAAGATGTTGGAATAATAAATACATTAAATAATTACATAAAGTTATTATAGGGATTAAACAATCTATTTAACAATTTAAATTAAAACAAAAGAAAACAATATATAATATATTATTATAAGATTGGTGCATTGGAAGTATATATGAATTTAAGAAATATTCCATGTAAGTATTATACACATAAAAAATAACTGATTTAGATTATATAAATATAGTAATGCATCATATAGTTTCCTTGTAATTATTTTACATAATTAATTACGTACAATTTAAAAAAAATGTTTTGGAAGAATTTGAACTAAATTTGGTACAATAGGATTTTATTTAAAATTTGTTGGGTAATATTTATTTCTTCGTATATTTGTCATAAACTTACTAATATTACATCAATTGATTACATAATATGCACATATGTCGTGAATTCACAATATGATTTACTATTTTTCTTCAACACCACGCACAGTTTTAAATTTGTTAGTTGTTCCAAAGAACAATATTTTAATGTCAAAAATATAAGCTTCTGCTCGAAAATTCGCTCAAAACAATTTTTTATTCGTTTTATCTTCTTAAAACTAACTTTATTAGTTGATTCAGATTGACGTTTGCTGGTAAAATCATTTCTTTCTTTGTTTTTCGTGACTTTAATTATTAAAAAGCTTTTAAACAAAATATTATTAAATATACAGACCCTTTTTTGGAATGACACAATGTCCACTTTTTATGCAGGTTAAAATGTGATTTGGGTATATAAAATATTCTTATATAAAAATTGTTTTATACAAATATTTCAAAAAAGAGTTTACAATTAATCGTGGATAACATCCAATAGCAACAGCATGAAAAAAGTCGACATATAAATGCAAACATGTAGATATATTTAGTCTTTCTTAAAATATAAATCTTGCTGTACCGTAAATTCCAATTCCTTTCGATTTTAATGAATGTTGAACTTTTAATTGTAATCAAATGAATTCGGAAAAATCATTTCAAATCTGGCGCAATGTGTTCAATGCATTATATTACATTCAATATGTAACCTTGGGATTTGGAATAGTCGGCAATGTTTTATTGTTTTGTTTTCTCAGAAAACACAATGTTGGATCAATTTTAAGTATGATCTTCATCAAAGCACAAGCACTTGCTAATATTTTGGTCTCAGTTTTATCGATGTATTTATCTATTTACGGTTCAATTCAATTCCAATTAACCAACAATTACGTGGCCGATATTTTGCTTTGTAGAATTTTAATTAGTGGTGTATTGAATTATACGTTGATTTTTTTCAGTGTTTATATAGTTGTACTAACGACTATTGACCGTTTTATAGCCATTGTGTATCCATTTATAGCCATTGTGGATATTTGTGTCTACTTTGCGCATTTGTATTATCAATATTTTTGGCCGTTCCCCTTGTATTCGAGTCCTATAACCAACCAGCTCAAAACATTACCGAAACTGGTCAATGTCTCCCGGGGTACAAACTTTACAATATCACAATTTTGAACAATTTTATGCCAGTTTATGGCTTTCTATGGGTTAGTTTATACTATTTCATACCAACATTGAGTGTCGTGATTCTTTATTGCATTTTGATAGTTTCATTGCGTAGAAAAAATTGTTTAATGAAAACTAACGCAAAGGATCAAGCGTCAAAAAAATGCACTAAGGCTGCTATAGTTATTGCGATGGTATTTATTACAACATTTTCTGTGGATTCATTAACATACCTTGTCTTTTTGGTTGGATGGATGGACGAAGAGTCATATTATAGAAGTCCTCTTTATGTCATTGGATCCTACTTATTAAATTATTATTTCTGTTGTAATACCATTACTTATTTAATCATATTTCAAAAGTTTCGAAGATATATTGTCAACTTGTCGCATGAAGTGTTGTTTTAATGAATAAATGAAATATATATTTTTATTATACATGTTTGCGTGTTTAAACTTTGTACAACTCACTAGAAATGGATTCACTCACACATTCTAAACCGTTTATGAAACATATGATCATAATTATCAAGCACGTTAGATTTATTTTTTTATATTTTACAACTGTAATATCAAGTTAATAATATTAAAATGATTTATAAATAAATATGCATATACAGTATTATAATACAGATATAAGGTAAACTTGTTAAACGAATTTTAATCAATAAAAACAACTGGAACGATGTTGATAATTGATTCTAAGAAATTTAGCCACTTAGTTATCCCGATTGCTTTATTAATTAATAATTAAACTGTCTTGTGGGAGAAATACTTTTACTCCCTCTCGAGAGCACTGAAGGTATACATTAGATGTATACATCCATGAGAAATTCCACGGGTTAAGGTTATCATGGAAATAAAACTAATAACCTATTTTTAAAAAAAATATATTGTAGAATAAAATATTATGTCAAAAACATATTGAGCATCCATTCACAAAACACAAAACTAGAATGTACCTTACACAAGATTATGTAGTTCTCTCACTACATATCAAAACTATTATATCAATTTCAGATATCAAATAATTTAATAAATATTCATTTTAGTATCGTAAAAATTTGTTGGGCGATTTTTCTACGATTCTAAAACCAGTTAAAATAAACTACTATCAGTTAATATTATTTATCAAAATATGCACAGTTTTGTACAAGAATCTTGTATCTCTAAAATAATATCGTCAAAATATGTTTGTTAATTTATAAAATTTCCTAGCGTTTTAATTAACAACGAAACATTATTTAAAAAAATAAAACAGTAAGAATGCAAATTTCTTTAACTAAATGTACTAAACAAATCAGAATGCAATTCCTCTTGTGCATAGACACAAAAAAGCGAGCTCATGGATATCTGGGTCTAGTTTGTGTGTTTTTATTTAAAATGAAATAAAATGAAGGAAATTTGGTTATTTTTATTGTTATTTAATGATTATTGTTACATGTTTATAAATTTATTGTTTTTATTATTATATTTGTATTGTTATTGTTATTATTATGATTACGATTATATAGATTTATTGTATTTTGAAATTAGTATTATGTATCATAAAACGCTTAATCTTTGTTAGTTTAATAAAAAAGTTATATGGTGGTGTTATAATTTGATTTATATTTTGATTCAATCAACTATGTATATGATTAAACATTAATGTAATAATTTATAAATCTTTTTATACATATAATTTTAAGCTTTCGGTTTAACAACTCATATTTTAATTATAAATAGTCTGAATAAATATACTCACTGCTTCTTAGTATATATAATAAAAATAAAATAACAATGATTATAGTGTGCATGAAGAACATCGAACCCAAGTCCGTTATTTTCTGTAAATATAAAATATAAAAGTAATAAATTATTGAATATATTCATTAAAAGATAATGACATGAATTAAGACTAAATTAAATGTTTGTTATAATAAAGTAAAATATGATTTAACCGAAATTATGTATAAGAAAGTTAAATTAATTCTAAAAATGGATGATTTCGATTGAGACATCCTTAAGCTACTTATAAGC
>JAUZNC010013452.1:0-29190 GCA_034780395.1 Vannuccia rotundouncinata | reverse complement strand
TGTCAAGTGTTGTATGTAACTGTCAAGTGTTGTATGTAACTGTCAGGTGTTGTATGTAACTGTCAGGTGTTGTATGTAAGTGTTAAGAAATAATTCATATGATTACATAATGAGTTCATAATAATCATCATTTCATTGGGTTAGTTGTTGATATTCTTGCTAGACAATAGTATATGAAATATATAACTTACCATCTGCTTTTGCTCTGAAGTACAGGAGACTTGAAACTTCTTAGAGAAAGGATGTGCAAAGCTCTAAACGAATATAGAAAATGACAAGCGAAACTTTAAGAAAAAGGAAAATACTCTAGAATGAAATCAAACCTCACTTTAATGGTGGAAGATCAAACATAGGTGGTTGCAGTTCAGCGTATTCTATAGCAGTGATTCCAACAGCCCATATGTCACACTTTTCATCATATCCTCCTTTGCGCTCCACTGCAGCAACTTCAGGGGCCATCCTACATAGAAAAAATGTTATGGGTAAAATGCAACTAATTCTTAGCAAAATAGAAGAGTGCAGAAGAGTGTAGATGAGTGCAGAAAAGTGTAGAGCAGTGTGTAGGAGTGTAGATGATTGCAGAAGAGTGTAGATGATTGCAGAAGAGTGTAGAGGAGTGTGTAGGAGTGTAGATGATTGCAGAAAAGTGCAGAAAAGTGTAGAGGAGTGTGTAGGAGTGTATAGAGCAGTGCAGAAGAGTGGTGTAAAGAAACAATGTTATAGATGAATTTTAAAGATTTCAGTAATTACCAGTAAGGGGTTCCAATGAAGGAGTTTCTCTTGTTCATGGTCTGTGTGATTTGGGCGACGACACCAAAATCAGCTGAAATAAAAATACGAAATATTATTGAAGTATAGAAAGAGTATTATAATTATTTTCACTTACCAAGTTTAACATGTCCTTGTTCAGTAAGAAGGATATTTGCACCCTGAAAATGATTTATATCAACACACATATTTATAGGTCATTACAAACTTTATATTTTGCAAAAAAGTGAATCTGACTTTCAAATAAAAGATTCATAGTTTTATGAGGAGTAACATTTAACAATGCATTCCTCAAAATTATAGAATATATTAAGAATAAATAACCGAGAATAACTTCTCCAAAATGTATTTTCGTATACTGTATCAACATAATATTTCTTGCACATGGAGAATGATATCAATGATGATATATTTCAACATAAACGAATAAACAATTTTAAAAACAAACAACACATAAACACCTAAAAAAGAAGATTCAAATACAGTAGAAGATTCAGACACAGTAGCAAATCTTTTGTTTCAAAATAACAATTATTTTAGAGTTCAATAAATCTAAGCGTATTATGCAGCAAATGTTCTGTTTCATTTGTAAACCATAAATTATAGTACTTGATTATTGATATTAACAATATTATATTCAGATAATAATGAAGAAAAACGAGGCATAAATAGCACAATGAAGCACACAACCAGGCTAATATTATGCAGTTATGTTCTACCCTAGAGAATAATAATCAATAGTGCCACTGAGATCTTGACAGTGGAGGTTATGACGTTGACACAACATGTACACAAAAGAAAACTATTGAACAACTATCTTAGTTGTATAGATAATTTTTGACAATGAAATTCATGACAAAATAACACAATGTGGTTAGAATAGATGATGAATAAGAAATAAGTGAAATAAACCTGTCTTGCACTATTTGACCTAAAAAAGGCTGATCATAATACAGAGCATATCGTGGTTTTGAATGGAAGGAATTTAGAATAAAAATTATATATCTGTGGCAAAAACCAAAGATAAATTAGATAATACAAACACAGAAACTATTTAAATATCCACTTAGGAGCATTTTTTAAATGCAAGACTGCGTATAAATAGTATATTATGAAATGTGCAGTTTTATCTCTATGATTTCCTCTCTATATAATGTGTAGTATAGTTATATCTCTATGATCGCTATAATGCAGAAGATTTACGTTTGGTTTATTTAAAAATATATCAGTGTTAAGTGAATAAATTTAAATAAATCATTTGTCTTAAAATTATTTATGCATTTAAAAATTCAAAACATTTAATTGACGATGTGACAATAAATAAAACTATAAACGAATTTACATTACATAGTCGAGCCAATTTGATTAATAAACTTTTCAATGGTTATACTTTTAAAACGTAAAGATATATTTACTTTAATGTCTCGATGAATCTTTCCATGTTTGTGGAGGTAGTCCAAGCCTCTAAGAGTCTCTCTTGATAGGAAAGCAATACAGTCTTCTTCTAGAGGACGCCGAATATCTACACGTGAACGAGAAAGATTGAGACCTTTTAAACATTTTAAATCAATAAAATATTTTATGGAATAAATATAGTTAAAAGTAGCAGTTCTGTTATCCATAAAATAAAAACAGAGATTCTGAATAATATTGCTCGGAAATAATCACAGAAATAAACTGAAAACTAAAACCGAAAAACTATTTATAATCAAAATTAACTCACTTGTATAAATATCCTGTAAAGATGACCCCGAACAAAACTCCATACAGATCCACAACTTGTTGTGCCTAAGAAACAAATATGTAAGTTATAATTCTCAGTAGCTACCATAATACTGGACAAAGATTGGATGTTAACAGTGTTTATTACCTGAAGTAGCTACCATAACACTGGACAATGTTTAGATGTTAACAGTGTTTATTACCTGAAGTAGCTACCATAACACTGGACAATGTTTGGATGTTAACAGTGTTTATTACCTGAAGTAGCTACCATAATACTGGTAAAAGATTTGATGTTAACAGTGTTTATTACCTGAAGTAGCTACCATAATACTGGACAATGTTTGGATGTTAACAGTGTTTATTACCTGAAGTAGCTACCATAATACTGGACAATGTTTGGATGCCGACAATCGCGTAAAGTGTGAATCTCTAGACAAATCGCTCGAATGTCATCCTTTAAGTCAATTTTAACAATCTTAACTGCTGCAGGCTGACCTGTCTCTAAGCGGGTAGCCTGTAACACAAAATTAGAAGTGCAGAATTAATAAATATTACATATATATTAAAATTATAAATACTTTCCACTAAAAAACACAATTATTAAGTTTTAGATGGCTATATTAGTAAGTATACTACATCTTTATTATATATATTAATTTATATTATATAATTATATATAAATAATATTATAATAATAAACTATTAACAGTTAACACTTATGAAACATATCATGACTGTTTTATAATCGTATTTTAAGTTTCCAAAACATGTTCAACACAAAGTGATCTGCTATTTCATTGTTTTATTGACATATATTTAGATAAGCACAGTAGGTGTATCCACATTTATGGTATACATAATATATTCTTCTTAAGCACAGTAGGTGTATCCACATTTATGGTATACATAATATATTCTACTTAAGCACAGTAGGTGTATCCACATTTATGGTATTCATAATATATTCTACTTAAGCACAGTAGGTGTATCCACATTTATGGTATACATAATATATTCTACTTAAGCACAGTAGGTGTATCCACATTTATGGTATACATAATATATTCTACTTAAACAGTAGGTGTATCCACATTTATGGTATACAGGTCTCCTGCTTTTATAGGTAAATTTTCACTGAAAATGAGATAAAAGAAGATAAAAAGAATATTTACTAAATAATATAAGATTACGGATCTGACACTTTAAGAAAATACCATACTGCAACCATAATTAAATACATAAAAAATATGTTATTTTCATTTTTTTTTAGGTTTTAATTTCTATAATGGTAAAGCAAGGTTTTTTAGGCTGTTTATTGTTAAAAGATTCCAAGCAGAATTGTTGTTTACCACTTAACCCAACATTCTACAACAATTAATATCATTAGGTATCAATTTACAATTTTCTTGTAATAGAAATATATTTTTAATTCAATATGTTTCAGATGGTAAAATATGATGAGACTGTTGTAGTGATCACAGTGGTGATGAAGATAACTTGTTTTATGTAGAAGGTTTTGTTTTACTTGCAGTGCATGTAGTTGGCAAATGACAGATAATGATGAAATGAGCTACATGAAGAGGAGATTTATGATGTAGCAGGGTCTCATCCACAGATTAGGTTTTAAAATGAAATTAGTATCCATTCAAAATTTAAAAAAATATTAAATGGATTATTTATACAGATCTATTATGAAAAGTTTGATAAATATGACAGAACATAATATAGAAATATTTAACTTTATTATAACACTTTAAAACAAAAGCACAAAAACTTATATATGTATTATTAATGTTGCATATATTTCTACATAATAACCTTAAAATCAAATTCAAACACAGGATTAACAAAAAATAGTATACCTACTTACTAATACATTATAAATAATTTGACCACCCTTCATTATGAATATAAACATTTAAGGTAAATATTAGCTATTATCAAAGTTTAAAACTATTGATTTTATATTTCCTCCTTCTCATGTCAGAGCTCTGCCGTCTAAAGGCAGAACCACATAACTCCAAAAAATCGAAATTTCAGTTTTTATATTTTGTTTAAAGATACATTACATCTTATATATAAATATAATGTTTTTGTAGCTTATGGATAGCTCATAGTACCTAATTGAAATTGTGTAACTCCTTCCAACTTATAGTTGACCAAGGCAGAACCATGCTGTATAGTTAAAACTAGATAGTGTGGTTTTGCCTTGGCGATCAATAAGATGTGAGGAGTTTAATGTGCTTTGTACCTACCTATACTATACTAAAATATAATAAATGTAATTTTTGAAAAGCGGATATTTTTTGAAGACATCATATAATTCTCGTAAATTTAAGAAAATACTATGTTTACTATGTAGACAATATAAAACAAGTTTTTCTACAGACACCCTATATATTGAAATACATTGATTGCATATGCTAAAATGCTAATATAGTTATAAATTAGCTAATTAAAAATGTATTATTAAATACAAATAATCAGTACTGATAAATATCACCTGAATTGTGCCTTTATAAATATAACTAAAAGTCTTTACAATTTTAATACCAAATAAAAAGAGTTTTTAAATCTTTTATTATTAAGCTCTAAATGGTCATCAAAATTAATCAATTTAGGTATGTGCATTGAGCTAACTATAGTTTCATATCACTATTAGCATTATTAGGATAATATTTTTTGTTAAAGAAATAATTGTATACGTTCATAAAATAGAATGTAACACAAATTTATGAATTTGGCTTTTATTTACTTCAATATTCACTAGGAATTCCCATAATTCACTCAATTTTCCTCTTGCTTACTAACTTGAAATATTAAATAAACTATTTAAAAAAATTAGTCTGGTATAAAAGATTATATTTTTATATTATCAACAGAAAAAAAAGAATGATTAACTTTGCAAATTTATTTAATGTACAGAACTAAATCCCACCTGAAAAATAGGATTAACCTTTTCTTCATGGGCATTGCAATGTTTGTGATGAAAAAGTGCTTTAATCCAGTGGAGATCACAAACATTGCGATTTTCATAAAACATTTAAATGAATGAGTTTCTAAAAATAGTTTTCATCTGAATGCTTATGAAATCCATTACAGACTGCAGGATGAGTATTAAATATCTTAGTCTGATAACTGTCAGACAGAAACACTGTCCAAAGAGAATTGAAATTTGACTGGTCAAGAAGAATAAGTCTGAGCCTTGTATAAAACAATGAGTCATAGGAGGGATTTGACCAACTTCACTTTGGTTTCTAACATGGTTCCTCTATCCTTCGACACTTTCATTAGTCTTCCCATTACAGATTTACCCATCACTATTCTCCTCTTAACTTCTTTGCACATCCCTTCCATTGTTAACAGAGCTCCAAGCAACACAAAGTTGTTTACTACTTCCACAGCCTTTCCATTAATGATCATGTCACTAATTTCGCCTATTGTAGTTATCTTAGTTTTTGCAAAATTCAAAAAAAGACAGCACTTTTGCTTGAAATTCTCATTTTTTAAGATGTCAACAAGCTCGTTCCCAGTTCATGTCAGCAGTTTGGTGTCATCAGCATATCTCAGGTTGGTAATCATTCTTTCCTCAATCCAGTCCAGTTATTCATTGCCTCTCTGCAAAAGCATTGAACAGAATGGGGGAAAGGATGCAGCCCTGTCTTATGTCTTTGCCTATTTTAATCATGTCTGTCTCTCCAAACTCTGTCACTACTTTTGCTTCATGGTTTGACCAATTCAGATGCTTGAGCAGAACCACAAAGTGTTTTGGGACCCCCATTTTAGTTAGTATAATCCAGAGTTTCAAGTGGTCTACATGTTCCAATGCCTTCTGATAATCAATGAAACACATGTACAAGTCTTGTTGAAACACTCTCGCTTCTTCCATCAACCATCTCATATTCGCAATGTAGTCTTGGGTGCCCCTTCCTCTCCTGAATCTGGCTTGTTCACAGGGTAGTTCAGGGGATAGTAATTTATTATTGTATAAGTAATCCTTATTGTACCTAGGTAAATATATATACTGCTATCAGCTATTATTTTTATATACACTACATTTCAGTAATTTTAGTATTATATATTGTATACTATTACCATTTGATATAACATTGCATATATCTTATATACATAGTACTTATTTGTATGTATACTTATATAGCTATGTCTTCATTACATTCCAATGATAAGAATTCAATGGAATCATTTTCGTATTTATCATCTCTCATCTAATGTTTCCATTGACATTATAGTTTCTCAACCATGGACAGAGGTTTTTCCTGGGGCAGATAACTGGCCTAAATTAGATGTTATATTTTTCTATGGGGCTGAGGGCCTTTCCCTGGATCTCAATGAAGCTGAACTGCATTCAGGGAGTGAAATTAATTTTGTCAAATTTGTTTTTGACAGAGCAACATATCTCAGATTGTACCAATGTCTGTGCTGCTTTTGGAACAAGATAATGCAGTCGACAATATGGTTGAATGTCACCAAACTAATCCTCAAGAACTCAGGAGGAGGTTCAAGAGACAGCTCATAAATTTAGGAGGGCTCATTAAGCAAGTAAGCATTTGAGAGAACTAAAAATTAATACTTTTATTGAGCACTGAGAGAGTAAGCGTTTGAGAGAACTAACAATTAATACTTTTATTGAGCCCTCATTATGTGAGCATTCTAGAGAGCCATCATGAAATATCGATCTGGCAAAAGTATAATGAGGGCAGAGACCACCTTGTTAAGTGCTCATTAACTCATTCTTTTAGTTTTATTAACGGCATTCACTTCCTTAGCAATTTCTCACACATGCACATTCCTTTTAGTGTTCTCACACACACATGTGTTAGGATTTCACAAAGTATGTCCCATCAATGCAGTCACACATCACTTTTGTTTCCACAAATAAATACATGTGTAGTTAATTTAAATGCTTCCAATTTATAGTAAGGAGGGAATTCCATGTTTATGTGTGCTTCGATTATGATGGCTTAATGAGTTCGTCTTCTGAACACCTTTTATGAGTCCTCTTTAAAATAGTTTAGTGAGGGGTTCATTGAGCATGTTTATAAGCATGTCTCTCGAACACCCTCCAGAGAGTGGATTGCCAGGGAGTTAAGATGGAGATTACCATGAAACCAGAAATTATCTTTACTGTTCTACTAGTCCAATTCATGTATTGGAGCTCTTCTGATGACACCCTACAGTAATGCGAAAAAATCTATTTTTGCAAATTTTTCGTTTTTTTGTTTCAGCCTCCCTGAGTATGTCTGTGAAGATTGAGTCGCAGCTACAGCCTTTTTTGATGAACTTTGACTATAGTTTATCATGTGTACTGCCCAAAAAGGTAAATGAATAATAAAATTTGTATTTATTATACATATATGTGCACAGTATATATAAAATAATTATTTTGTCAAGACAAATTATTTACAGGGTTCACATGCTTTTCAACTACAAAATTCAATAGGTTTTCCATATTTTTTCCATAGCTATCGAAATATAAAATCACGTAAAACTGTTAACCCTCCATAGTAATGTGTTGAATAGCTACTTTGAAAACTGGTAATTGGTTAATGCATATATTAATAGAAATATAGAAATATGTTTATAACAATTTGAGAGCTATTGATTACTAAATGTAAAGCAAAGGTTTAAAAAATGGTCTAAAAAATTCAATAGCACAATAATAAAATTGGCAAAATTATAGTATAGTATATGTACATAAAATAATATTCTTAACATAAGGGAATGTTATTGAGCTAATTCTAGATGCTTAGCCTGGAGCTGTTTGTCAAGATCTTGGACTTTACAATTAGTGTCTTTTAATTGTTTTTGAAGGGCATGTGCCTTAGTAAATAAATATATGCATACTGATGAAGCTGCTCTTTCTGACAATCTGTCAGCCTTGACATCAAGTGATCTCGCCACTTCTGAGAGATGTTGCTTCTTAGCCTTAATTGCAGTTATCTCTTCTGCAACAGATTCCCATTTTCTAGTCTTATCAGCTTCTTTCTTCGTATTCAACTGGTCCTCAAGAAACAGCTCATGCTTCTGTCTGGCCATCTTCACTGCAAGAATCAATGCCTTGCTGAGTTCAACATTCTGAATACCTCCAACCTAAATATAATATACATATGATACATGACTGCAATCCAGTTCTCTATCTCTTCCTGTCTGAGTGTAATCATAAAGGGGTATTGGTGAAGCAGGGGTTGCCAACCACCTGACCTGTGACAGGTAGTACAGGGTTATGTGGTACCTGTAGCAGGGTCTCACCTGACCTGACCAACATAAGTTAGGTGAAACACAAAAATATATAATATTCACAAGGTGGCAAATATTTTCAGATCTTATAACACAAAATACAAATATAGAGCATTTTAAAAGCATTTCACATAGGACCATAGGACACAAACTGACAGCACAACTTTATACTGATACTAAAAACAATAGCCCTGCAATTTTTATGGTAGTCAAATTTCAAATTCTATAGGTTTACAGAAAATATTAAAAATAGCCAAAATTCCATAGGTTTTCAATATATGGATTTTTCCCTCAAATTCAATAGGTTTTCCAGAAATTCCATAGGTGTGTGAACCCTGTCTTTATTTGTTATATTATATAGAGAATAAGATGTTGTCAACAAAGCACTTCTGCATCACAAAGGCCAACATACCTTTTGGCTGTACATTCCAACAAAATGGGCTTGTTTTGGAATCAAATTCTTCTGTTTGTGCAATTCTAAGGGATATATGCTCTATTTTCAAATGTATTCTGGAAGGGAGAATGCCAACACCTGGGCCAGTGATGTTTTTGAGACCAGGACCCTGTTACCAAGGGGATTGTGGTCCACCTTCTGGATTGTATGGGCCTCCTCAATCTTGGCTATCATTGCATTATAAATTACTACTACAACTCAACTTGCCTACAAGAATTTCTTCTACATCAGGAATGAGGCATTTCTAATGCTTTGAAGCAAGACATCTTACCAAGATAAATATAAGTAAATATATATTATCTGCATAATATATAGAATTATGATATTCTGAATAACTTGAATTTAGAAAAAGCATAACATATTTACATTTTTTATATATCTGTTCAAATTATAGGTTGCAATCACAATTTTATAATTAAGATTCTCTCTTAACTATTCATTATCATGACGAGATATCATAGAGGGGATGGATTAGAAGCATACACTTGTCTCAGTCTCCTTGATACAGGGTGGCCACATGAAACTCAAAACAAAATCTGAGTATATCAGAGTATATATTTAAGAAAATCTGAGTACCTATATCTTAGGAAATTATAAAATTTATTTCAAGTAGTAGTAGTCAACTTATAATCAAGCAATAGAATGAAATAAATTAAAAAGTATTTATTAAAATATTGAATTTTTTTTATAATTACCATAAGGGGTTATCCACATAGTATGTATGCAGAGAGTGGAGGGAGGGGGGGTTAAGCGAAAAGCATACTAATGCATACAGGGGGGAGGGGGGTTTGAATGAAAAGCATATGTACGCAACAATTAAAAAAAGTTGTTTTGTTTTCTGGTTTGAGGTTTTAATTTATATGTAAATGGGTAGACAAAAAGTAGTGTCAAATATTTTTATTAAATAACATATCAGAGCAAACATATATACATATTCGTAGAGTTTTAACATACATAAGTTGTCAGCAAAATATAATATATTGCCTGTATATCTAAAACTGGTTTTCTACATAATCTGTTTCACTGCTGTTAATTTTTAAATCATTATTTTGAAAAAGCTTTGTGGTGGACGAATTAGTATTGAATTGCATGCATTAACCCTTTCAACACTAGGTACATAGAATCAAAACTCTAATTAGTCAATTACTTTATGTACCTACCTAGTGCTGAAAAGGTTAATGCATCGATAGCTGTAGATTGCCAGCTAGAAAGCAGGAGAAGTTTTAAGTGAAGTCTGGTCCAATGTGGTCATTGACGCACATCCTGTCACTGCAGAGTATATCCTCCCCACTGCTGTTCACCGAGAAATCCATGACATGGAAGAAAGTGTTGATGACCTCAACTGGCTCCCCCAACATGTGCAACAGTCTCAAGATCTGCTAATGATCGTTAAGAGCACAAATAGTGAATGCTGCTCACCATTCAGAACAAATTAGCTCCAAATGTTTCAAGACTGATTTTTTACATTCAAGCAAACTGAATGTGGGTTAGTTGTGCCTAAACCATCAGAGGTCAATGGAAGTATTCCATTCATGAATCTTTGGAAAAGACTGGCACTGAAAAGTCTACTACCAATTGATGTTCCATACAATTCATTCTGCCCAAAAGTTCAGCCTTAGGTTGGAATGCAGACTTGTCCAACATGTAAAGTGTATGTTCCATCAGTAGCAGCAGTCCCCTGACACAAAAAGATGCATAAAATCTTGAAATGGAGAGAAGAAATGGAAGCTTCCATAAAAGAAGAAGAGGCGGAGGATGAAATAGAGGATGAGAAAGAAAATACTGCAGGAGATGAGATGTGTAATGTCAATGGTGCTATGGTGGACGGTTGTGTCACAAGTGGACTTCCAATTTTTAGGAACATTTTTTATCCCCGCCAACATTCATGTCATTTGTTTGCACTTTTATTATATCCTGTAATTATTCTTTAACTAATTAATAGACATTTTAAATATATATGCAATCCCATTTGTTTAATTCTAATGAAATAATGACAATATAATATTTTTGAATTTTACACTATAGGTATTTTTTCTTTCTGGTAATATATACATTATTGTATAAACATGGTTCTCAGCAGCAGAGCAGTATTGATTTTCCTGACTTTTCACAAGATGTAAAATATGCAGTAGGTATGAATTTAATGAGACATAAAACATATACAATATGATTTAAAGCAACAGCATAAATAAAATAACAGTGCAGTGGTTAAGAGTTAATGAGTTGCATGAATAAAACAACAGTTCTTAAGAGTTAGTCAAGTGAGTTGTTTCCATAATACTTTTATTTCATTTGTTTCTCTCTGCAATTCCTCCTCCAGGCAACATTTCCTTTGATTTTTTTAATAATCATCTAGTTTCCAAATCTGCAGATGTAGCTGCAGCTGTCTTCTCTTTCTTGAGTTTTCAGCAACAGCCGGAGCATCTGGAGCCTCTGACACACCTGACTTGGTCACTAGAGTGCCTGTTCCGGTAATATTATAGAAAGACTTTATAGATGGCTGTGACTTAACCATCTGAAATGAAGCCTCCAAATTCTTATTGTAGACAGCCCCAGCTGAATGACTTGATACAGCACACTTGCCTATGTTGCTGAGCAAAATATCCGACTTTGGACAGACACAGCAATAGGCCATAACACGTCACTTCTGATGTTCTTGTAACCAGTGTTGAAACTCAGCATGCTTTTTTGGATCCAACCAGTTGGGGTTAAAATAAGTCTGCTTATTTGCAATTCCTCATCAATTCTAAAAAATTAGAAACTATGTCAGTAGGTATTGTTTATTTCTACTAGGCTGGTAGAAATACAAAATATAAAAACAAAACAGGAAAATGTGCATCTATAATACAATATAAAAATGTCAAAACAAAAAGGAATGCCTTGGGATTTAACTACAAATGTTACAGTATAATGACTCTGTGAATGCTTGTTGTAAGTATGTCATATTTTTCTAAAAATTGCTTTAATTCTTTTATTTTGATATAAACTATATTTAAATAATAAAACAAAAACAATATAATTATAAACAATGAACTAAATAAATTCAAATAAAAAGTGAAGATTTTAGTCATACCCAGGACAAAGATACATACATGCCAAATAGAATTTTAGAAAAAAATGCTCTTTTCCCCTGACTTTTTACAGAAAGTCTGTTTTTCCCTGACAAATTTTCAAATCCCTGACTTTTCCCTGACCGCTGAGAACCATGAGCAAATTGCGTATGTGCGTATGGGTCAAGACAAAAAGCATACTTGTGCATGCATATAAGGGGGGAGGGGGGTCAAAAAATTGTTAATTTATGCATATGTACTATGTGGATGGCCCCTAATAATTTGCAATTTAGAGTTATGTGGATGGCAGAGTTCTTCTGATAATACCCTAAAGTTATGTAACAGGATTGATTTTTAACTGTAGATAAAATTTGTAATTTGCACTGGCATCAGTCTGGATTCTAAATTTTATAACTGTGTAATGACAAATATGTTCAAAAAAGCACCTTATTTATAAGACATTTTTTTTATTCATACTATAATGTCAGCATTATATAATTTTATTATCTGTGAAATTGACAATATTTAATCAGAATAAAGTAAACATAAAACAGCTAAAAATGTAGCTGTTTTTTTACAGTAGTGGGAATATTAAACTGGCCAACCCTTACAAAAAAATGATTTTAAAGAAAAAATGAAAATTATCCACTTCAAATAACTTTTAATGCAATTAAAAAAAAAATTATTACAAAAAATGTGTTAAAACAAATAGTTTTTACATACCAACATGAATAATTTGAGACAATATTTGGTTGAAAGTCCCTTATTGGTGATTACCAATTGACACCTGGATGGCATAGAATGCATCAATTTCTGCCATGATAAACACATATTGATAAAATGTGCCAACAGTGCAATAAACTCAAATACAACTAATAAAATGTTATATAATGATTATGTTAAGTTTTGTAATGCTTCTGTCAGATATGGGTTGTATTTTAATTTAGATATTTGTAATAAATATAACAAATAATTTTTTTTATACTAATAGATCCTTTGCTATAAATTCCAAAAAAACTGATCATATAATTAAAATAATGTATATCAATATAATAACTGCTATTTTTATCATAAAAGTAATAAGCCAAGATCTCGTGCATTCAGATATTAAATGTACATATATATTAAACAGATAGGAATTGCCTGAAATCTTGGGAATACAATTGCCATAGAAAAGATACATGACTATAGGAATATTATCTAATATAAAATGTAACCAAATGTTTGGAATTATATATAGTATTATTATGCAAAATAAATTAATTGGATGGTTAAAGGACTAGAGTTATAATGTAATAGAATAATAAATTTATAAAAGAAGATATGCTAACTTACCTTGTATACATCCCCATATGTTCCACTACCTATTATAAAGTGGATCTTATAGTCTTCTTTTGGATCTTTCTTACTAACAAAACCTTTTAAATACTCTAGTTTTGGATGATTTATTTCATATCTATAAGCCATTGAATTATTTACAAAAAAAATTAATTATCATAGGAAATGGTTGAAAAATTCATATTTAGCTCATTTTTAAGTAATATATTTAGCATTTAAAAGAATATTAATATAAACTTGAAAAATAGTTTTAAAATATTATGATTTATCCATTAACTTATATATATATAGATAAATAATATATAAAAGTCATTGGATTTATGTCAATGAAATGTGTTTAAAGTTAAAAAAAATTCCTATTCCATTGCGTAAATATAAGTTTTTTTAGTACACAATCGTAGTGTTTTAACAACCATGAAAATCACAAATCACAATTCAGCAAGTAAGATATTTTTTTGCTAAATACATATTAATAAACATTTATATAACATAAACAAGATAACATGTGAGTGGAAGGCGTATAAACAAGGAAATTTCAAGTAAATGTAAGAGAAGCTCCGTAAACTAACACCGCTGAAGTATTGGACAAATCCGATTTTGGAGTGTTGCGAATTCATAACAGAATATACAGGCAATATATATATATAATTGGTTCCAACTGCAATTAGGCGAGCTTTTCGGCATATGTATTGTACCGGTCAGCCAATTAGGCGAGCTTTTCGGCATATGTATTGTACCGGTCAGCCAATTAGGCGAGCTTTTCGGCATATGTATTGTACCGGTCAGCCAATTAAGCGAGCTTTTCGGCATATGTATTGTACCGGTCAGCCAATTAGGCAAGCTTTTCACGAAATTATTTAATTAACTTATTTGGAAATGAGAGGAATTAATCATTTTCTCAATATATTACATCCTTCTCATAGATTTTACGACCCTTAGAAATGACCAAACTGAAGAATTACGTCAAACATTTAAAAAACGTTCGATTTCAACATTGTCACCTTTAACTAAAGCAAACTCATGTATATATATTGTATCAAATGAAATTGGCGCACATCTCCCAAAAACGTCGGAATGAATCCCATTATACAACGAATTAAGGTACACTAACTAACGACATACTGATGGAACCAGAGCTTGAGTGCAAATTATTGTCGTGAAAGTCAATTAGCTTCTATAGCTTTTTGGTGAACTACGAGTTTTGAATTTGCTCAAAATAAATAAATATACAAAATAATTTTCCCAAAACAAGAATTACATTTTACTTGTCTCCGATCCAAGGAATATAAAGCTGCTCCAAGCCATATAAAGTAGTCTATATATAAAGCGCACTTATTAAAACGAGACGATAACACTTAAAATGTGTATATGTGATAAAAAGTAGAGATATAGTAGAGATATAGAAACAGTTCAAGGGTGCTCGCTAGGCTGTGATATCATTATCGCATAAAGATTTTTAAATCTTAAAAATAAATACTTAAATGATAATAACCTTATTTTCAGCTATACAGGGAAAACTTTATTATAAATATTAAAAATATTATAGTAGTCTTTGCAGCTATACTTAAAATATATATTTTTTAGAGATGTACCAAAATCAAAACAAAAAAATAATAAATTATATTTATTTGTCCGTCTCCGTTATAAATGTTGAAG
The DNA here is from genome assembly GCA_034780395.1 of Vannuccia rotundouncinata. Classification (NCBI taxonomy): domain Eukaryota; kingdom Metazoa; phylum Platyhelminthes; order Proseriata; family Coelogynoporidae; genus Vannuccia; species Vannuccia rotundouncinata. The sequence continues at coordinate 13,941 of JAUZNC010013452.1, read as the reverse complement.
ACAATATTTCAAACATATATAGAATAGAATATGTACCACTAACATATATAATTAATTTAAAAATTGAATGTTTAAACCAATGACATATTATTGGATTTCAAATGTTGAATATTATTTGATGGATTGAAAAACTAAAAATTGATGGTCGGTGACAAAGGAAAAGAGTTAACAGCAAATGTTTAGTCTTAAAACCTTTTTATCACAAAAACGTATTTCAATGATTGGAAGAGTAGCATATTATGCCAAATATTTAAAATCATTCTATGACAAGAAAATACACATGTTTCCAAACATTGTATTTCCACAAATTGTAATTCCTTAATGATATAATTATACAATGATAAAGATATAAAAGACAGACCTTTTAAACTTATAAATAATTAGGAAAAGTTATTTTTGAGATATTTGAAATATTTTTGAGATATTTGTACGTAATTTACCAAATTTTAGTATTTGAAAAAAATATAATTTATATGAATATAGTTTATTAAACAATAGGTAAGACCAAATGAATAAAAGTGTCGTGTTTGCATCTTTCTATTGTCATATATCCAAAACACTGCTACTATAAGGCTTCGCCGTCGTGAAACTTGACGGATATTTGCTGACAGCAGTTCGCGATTGACTAGAAAGGAAAAAAGTGGGCCAATCACAATCCTTATCATACCCAGACACAGTTTGTGAGGCGTGATTGGTCACAAGCACCTCTCCAGAACACAAACGGCACACATAGACGAAACGAGACGCCGAGGACACAGACTGTGGTGAAAACCCTGACGTAGAGGTCGTTGATCGTCCCAGATAGCGTGCCAGGATTTGCGGCTCAACCGTGGGACTGGAATGTTGTGTTACCAAGGGAAAGGCTAGAGTTTCGTCAAACAACATTGCTGTGGGAGGAAACGTGGCCATGGGGACCCTTTGTTGACGACGAGGGAAAGTGGAGTCAATAGTGTTGTAGTTGGATGTTGGAGAGGAGGGCTCAAAGTGGAGACGTTGTTGGATGTGATTTGGAAGCTGAAGACAGAAGAAATGAATATAGCGGCACGAGAGTGGACTTCAAATAAAATGCGAAAATCATTTTAAAACCCAATTTCTTGCTACGTATAGCGAGGCGTTTTTTGGTTTCAAAAGCTTAAAATACATCTAAAGACCTTTGTTGTGAATACATACGACCTTGTGAATACATACAGACGTTATGAATACATACAGACGTTGTGAATACATACAGACGTTATGAATACATACAGACGTTATGAATACATACAGACGTTGTGAATACATACAGACGTTGTGAATACATACAGACGTTGTGAATACATACAGACGTTGTGAATACATACAGACGTTATGAATACATACAGACGTTGTTGTGAATACATACAGACGTTGTTGTGAATACATACAGGCGTTGTTGTGAATACATACATACATGTTGATGCTCGGTTTACATTGACTTTTTAAAGCTCACAATGCACCGTATTTGCGTACTTTTGCCTCACTCTACTACTGAAAGTAACATAGTCAGTTTCCCTCTGGACACCACAGGAGGTGGCAACCATGTCCAGACTTTGCAACCTCTTAACTCGGTCCTTGGGCTCAAGACCTACTCCCACGGGATACCTGGCAAAATGTCTGGTGGGCCGACGAGAGGTTGCATAATCTAGATTTATTGTGAGCACTTTCGGAACCCCGTCACCAAATAGCCTAAGTGAGTGTCACGACTGGGACTCGAACTCTGGATCCCCCAATCTGAAACCGGCTGCTCTAAGACGCCATACATACGCTGTGAATGCATTCTTTGTGTTTGTCTCAATTAGTTACCGTGTCTATTCTTTGAGCGACGTAGTTTGATGGGTTAGCCTGCAGAAGTTGAACTGCTACCCCGCAGTCCTGCTTGTAGCGGTTCTAATAATTGAAAATAGTTGTACAAGAATTCTTTAACAAATATTTTAATAGAGAATTGCTTTTGTTTCTAAAATTATGTAACATTTTACAGTTCAATATCTTATTTTTAGATTAATCAGATAATTTAGTTCATGAAAAAATTGCCTTTTCTCTTGTAATCTCAACATAACAAGTATTTAGGCATAAATTAATTTAACAGTTTGTAATCAAGAAAGTATGTCCGAATATCATAGCTAGACAATGAGTAACATATTATAATCAATATAAACGAGATTATTTAAAGCTTTCCTGCGTTCTCTGCAATTAAAAATGATTTTTAATTCGATTATTCAGTCATCGATAATAATAATGAAATATCTGTAAATAGGTAGGTGGCTCTAAGCTAAGCTTGTTTGTGCTCTATGGCTATAGTCCAATCGAATTAGGTGAAAATAAGGCTAAACCTATAAGTCATTGCTGTAATCAAATTGTGGTCTTTGGGCAAAAAGAGTTATAGACGTTATAAGGGAGGGGTGTCATGTTCTCCAATTTGTGCAGTGGGTCAGATTGTCGATTCGCATACTGCATTTACGAATAAGCAGAACATTTTAATGTTTTGTGTCTACCCCTACTAAAGTAAATACGCAGGCGTTATGGCGCTTAGCAACAACATGACAATACAAATTATTTTAAAAATAAATATTAAATAAAATTGTATTGGTTAATTTAAAAGAAAAATTGTTATACACATATAACATAAAATGCATAATTTATCAGACCCATTACCAACGTTTAAAGGACATCTATAATTATTTCATTTATTAATAAAAATACTGTATAAACATGATGTGCCTCTCAAATGGTTTAATAATTGATTCTTTAATACTAAATATCTATAAATAGTTTTCATATAATAGTTATCTAATCGTTAATCATAATTACCAGAAACCAACTTAAATAAAATTTGAAATTGAAAAATATGCAAGTTGGAATAAACACGATTTAGGCGAATTTTAATGTCATAACAAAGTTAGTCCTAGAAACATAGGTGTGAAGTACAAAATCAACAGTCTGATAAACAGATTTAATGTTGAAAGATATACAGAGCGACAATCACTTAATATACCAACAAAAAGTATTGTCAGTTGATTCCCACAAAACTTTGTGAATCCAGAAAAGTATCCAAAATAAATATTAAAATATGAAAACATGAAAACATCTGCAGAATTATTCTGGAAACTACAAACTCAGGCAGACCAACTTACACATTCATCTTGCAGGTCTTCAATATAGAGCTGAGCGTTCTTAATCTGACATCTCGTCGTGTCCATATCTTGGTCGAGCTGTCGACGTTGCATCTCAAAAGATTCTGCCTGAAGACACATTTTACAAGAAGATATGACAGAACTCTTTTCAGATTAGTATATCACTCACAGATCGAGTTATTTGTATCAATAGTGGACACTTGTATCCACAACAAGTATTTCTCCTAATACAAATTAATGAATAGCTTTGATGAACAAATCTGTCACGGAATTAAAAATTATCGCTTAAAAATGAACTAGGGATTGAGTTCTTACCATTTCTAAGATTTTCTCTTCTAATACCTGATTCTGTTTGCTCATCTTCTTGTGGCTGTCGTAAAGTCTAGACATGAATATACGCACAAATAAATAGAATACAGCTCAGATTCAATACTTTTCTCTAGAAAATAACATAGTAATAAATAGAATAAAAATTTTCTTATGTCTGATGTAATATTTTATAAATTATTTCAGAGTAGAAATCAAAAATCAATTTTTAACAAAAATTTGCATGAAAATATTTGAGACAAAATCAATAAAGAATTTTTTTTTAATTCCGTAGAAGTGCAGAGAATATATTGATTAGTTTAATATAACTTATCAAACCTGTCATAACGGTCACGTTGTCTTACGAGTTCCTCTTGCATTTTGGTGATGTCTGAATCTAAGCGATGACGGACTTCTTCGTGATCTGTTTCCAACTTACTCAACGACAGCCTACTTGACCTGAGTTTTGACTGTAGCTCTTCAATTTCATGGTGATATTTAAGACTGAAAAAAACAAACATATACTGTATGAAGGGATACATATTCTGTAAAAACACATACCCTGCAAGAACCACATATCCTGTAAGAAACAAATATTCTTTAAGACACATATATCCTGTAAGAAGACACATCTATACTGTAAGAAGACATACATATCCTGTAAGAAGACACAAATATCCTGTAAGAAGACACATATATCCTGTAAAAAGACGCACCTATACTGTAAGAAACAAAAATTATTTAAGAAGACACACATATCCTGTAAAAAGATATAACACATATCCTGTAAGAAACAAATATTCTTTAAGACACATATATCCTGTAAGACACATATATCCTGTAAGAAGACACACCTATACTGTAAGAAGACACACATATCCTGTAAGAAGACACACATATCTTGTAAGAAGACACAGATATCCTGTAAGAAGACACAAATATCCTGTAAAAAGACACACATATCTTGTAAGAAGACACAAATATCCTGTAAGAAGACACAAATATCCTGTAAAAAGACACACATATCCTGTTAAAGACACAAATCTCTTGCAAGACGCAAATACTTTTAGAACAAAATCTATTATTATTATATTCTGGTATTTTATTCAATGTGTTAGATGCAGGAACAATCTACATGTATGACATAAAATGATATACTATTATTAGTTACGACGTGTATCAGATGTTTGATGTACATAAAAAAATATGAATAGTGAAAAAACTAAATTTTAAGTTTAATTGTACACTTTCAAACAGTAAATACTACCTATATAGCTATATTTTTTAGTGATTATTTAGTTTTGATGAAGTCATGAATGTGATTGATTAATCTTTTTAAAGTTATGAACATATTATATGAATGAGTATGTTGTGATTTTCAAAATGGTTTGATGTGTGACTAAAAATATGCAACACCTTTTGTTGACCATTGCAGTAGTTGGTATTCTCAAAGTTATGGTGAGATTTCAACCGATGAACATTTATGTGTGAAATTATCATGATATGCTTTCTGATGTGTTTGTAAATAGATTTTCTTTTAACATGAGAAAGTTCCGTATAAAATCATAATGATTTGAATTAAAACATAAAGGGCCTTATATATATGTGAAGATAAAAACATTTAAAGTGCTGTGACTCCAATACAATAAAAGAAAAATAATTTATGCTACAAAACTAATCCTCTAGAATCAATGTAAATATAATTAAAGACATTTCTTATAGATAAAGATTAATTTTTACATGATTTGTTTCATCGCCAATATCAAATAAAAGATAGTATTACCTATCAGTATTACCGCAACTGCTACAAATACAGCCACATTCAGAGCATTTGGATGGGGATTTTGGAAGAACCATTAACGTTGTATAATGTGGATCATTTCGCCACATAGTCTGAAAATGATATAATCACCATTAGCATTTAAATTTTTGCTATTAATTTGAAAAAATAGATTTATGATAAAATAAATTTGAAAATATGATACATTTATGGTAGGCAAGATTAGCCAAAATTTATTCGGTCATATTTAAAAAGTTTTACTAATTTTATATAAAACTAAAAAATCTTAATTTATACTTATGTCTAAAAGTTATTTCAAATTCTATAAATTTAATTTTCAAATTGGTGTTGTTAATTTTTATTATAGATTAAAACACATAGTTTAAAATAATATGTGAGCAATTTATAAAATATTCTGCAAGTACATTTGTAAAGTAGGAAATAAAGTAGCTTTGGATCACTGTTATCAAATTAAAACACTTGAAATATTTATAATGAATTTAATAAAATTTTCATGATATATATATGATGTCAGAATGAGTTGGAAGAATAGCCAGTCTGGCTCATACAACTTCCATATTATGTAATTTGTCATATTTCATTAATTTTACTACATACTATAATAATATAAACAAAACATATACTATTGATAATAAATGTTTGTTGCACATATTTATATATTTAATTAATTTTATTTCAATTAATTGTTTTCTATAATAAATGTAGATAAAATTAGTGCTATAATGCAAATTTAAATTCAATAAATTTATTCATTTCATACTGATCGTTAATATATTATTTGCAAGAATAGCTTATAGTATTATAATATTATGATATTATATAAAACTATAATAAATAAATCAAATTTATAATAAAATTGAGTTGCATGGCCTAAATACACCTAGTCCCTTCCAAAAATGATGAGGCATGTATTAAATCCTTCTAGCTTTTATCAAAAAAATTATATATGCCAGTCCAATATGTAAGAAATATTATCTAGATGATAGAGTACTTTTAATTTACTTACAAATTTTACCTGGTCTAAATGGGTTAATTTTTTTATTTCTTAAACATATATCACTAATCAAATTTCACAATTAACAAAAGATAAATAAAAAACTGTTCTATAAAACATAATAATAATAAAATAATTGATCTATAAAAATAGAAATTTATTGGATGCATATAACAAAATAATGTTTTCTTATACATAAAAGTCTATATTATTATTAAGTAACAAAATTTAAAAAGATTTTATTTAAAAACAATATATAAAACATCAGCCTCTACACTTTCATCACTCTGGCAGAGCAACCAGAGCAGTGACCAACTGCCTGACAGAAACTAACTTCAACCAAGGAGGCATCCCATTCACCAATATCAAACAACATCTGAAAGTGGTCCTCTCCAATTGACCAACATACAACCAAATTTCTGTACTTGCCATGGGCAGCTGTGTATCTGGCATACTCGCAATTGTTTTTATGGATGCTATAGAGAAGTCAACAAGCAATACGTCAATGACTCACTTTTCCTGATGACTAACAGAGTAGAAGCCAATCTCATCAACAACACAACAACATCCACTTCAAAATTGAACACCCTGCTAGTGATGGAAGTCTGTGTCTGGAACAATTATGTTTCTACAAAAAATTGATAAAAAAGGATATCTTCATATATTATGACTAAGCCCTACCAGACACCATGAAAATCAATATCATATGGAACAAGTTTGATTGTATGTCACACAGATGCTCAGATCCAGAAGATACTAAAAGACACAATAAAATCTTTGAGAACACCTTGAAAGGTATGGGATACTCATGCAAGTACAAATTGACACAGCAAACCCCAAAATGACAAGCCCACATTCTACCTACACATCCCATACCTGGGAAAAACATTAGTGTACAACTGAAATCCCTTTTCCATAAGCCAGAACTGCCAATTAGGACTGTATACCAGATGAGGACTCTATGGTCATGCTTATCCAGAGAGTCTCCTGTGGATAAGTCACCTGTACCAAAAATCAAACTGCATCTAAAAAGCCACCTGTAATGTTTGCTCACAGTGGGACCATTCCATCTCCAGGCCAAGTAACACATATATAAGAACATGAGCTCCATCTATCACCAGAAGGAGAGATGCTAGGTAGACTTTACTTTTGTTATTATTGCGACTAATAGAAGCATAGTAGGCCTCAGATCCTGAGATGCTATGGTAATTCAGACACTGAAACCAACAATTAATTGAAAACTCACCAAAATTCTAGCTTAATTATCTAATTATTTATTATCTACCATTTTTATATTTATTGGCTGTAATGCTAGATTTCACTAACATGTACTTTAACCTTTCTTCCTGTATCTATACACTCTTGTGTATAATTTTTAATTTAGATTCCTGTAATCTTCTCAGTTGTTTAATTGATCATTGTTCCACTGACTTATGCACTATAGCTGTATGAACTGTACTCAATAGCTTTCTTGCTTACTCTCATATTTGTTTTTCATTATTACCAGATACCTATTATAAGGAGGTATAAGCTTAAAATAAATGGTTATTTAATTAAGTTTATTTTTCTTCTTTAATTTAAAGAATTATAGCATTATAATCTTTATTTACATTTTTCCATTCTTATGGTGCAAGAGAGCCATTATTTAAAAAATAAGAACATGAGCTCCATCTATCACCAGAAGGAGAGATGCTAGGTAGACTTTACCTTTGTTATTATTGCGACTAATAGAAGCATAGTAGGCCTCAGATCCTGAGATGCTATGGTAATTCAGACACTGAAACCAACAATTAATTGAAAACTCACCAAAATTCTAGCTTAATTATCTAATTATTTATTATCTACCATTTTTATATTTATTGGCTGTAATGCTAGATTTCACTAACATGTACTTTAACCTTTCTTCCTGTATCTATACACTCTTGTGTATAATTTTTAATTTAGATTCCTGTAATCTTCTCAGTTGTTTAATTGATCATTGTTCCACTGACTTATGCACTATAGCTGTATGAACTGTACTCAATAGCTTTCTTGCTTACTCTCATATTTGTTTTTCATTATTACCAGATACCTATTATAAGGAGGTATAAGCTTAAAATAAATGGTTATTTAATTAAGTTTATTTTTCTTCTTTAATTTAAAGAATTATAGCATTATAATCTTTATTTACATTTTTCCATTCTTATGGTGCAAGAGAGCCATTATTTAAAAAATATGTTTTTCATTTATATTAATTCCATTTAAGTTTCCATAAAATTCACAATGGAGAAAGAAGATTCCAACTGACCTGTTCTATTCTTAGATGTTTGTGTAACAAAAAAAGAGGATCTCATTGTTAAAAAAAATTTTTGCAAAGCAACTCACACCAACCATTATTTGCCTTTCTCATCCCCCTACCCAATAAACCAAAAGCTTGTTTTGTTGTTAGTTTCTATGGCAATAATAGAGATAAAATTAGGCTTTTGCATTACTGAGCATTCCACATAGTCAAAGGAGGATATATCCAGCATATAATAAGAAATTTTAATTATTAAAGAATAAGAACATACTAAAATATTTGGAATGTAAAAAACATGAAATGCAGGCTGGCTTTAAAACTGAAAAAAATCCTGGTAGTATGCATCAGCCTGCATTCCATATCTTTTGTATACCTAATTTTTTAGACTTTCCATTTTTTTATATATAAAATTCTTGATTGTATGCTGAATATATCCTCCAAGGGTTACATGGATCACATTGGAGAACTTATTTCAATTAATAAATATAGAAATAGGATTGTGTAGATATATATAAAATATTCAATACAACTCACTGTGGATTAATATTGTTTTATATTTTGACTAAAAAATAGAAATTTTTATGTCTTTTGAATAACTGAAATAAATAAATTTCATATGTATAGCATTATAAAAAATAATTATCAAATTCATTAACTAAATGTCTAAATATAATCTAATATTGATGATGTAAATGCACATGATTAAAGGCTGTTAGTGGTGATGGATTTTTCTCATAGTGGTACTGTAGTATAGCATAGTATATATATATATTTATTAAATATTCATTAAATTCATTAAAATATTCAGTTATATTTAACGCGCTATTTAACAACGTAAGCTTTTCTTATTTGACTGTTGCAATAAAACACCATATTCTAAAAGGATATTCAAAAACGACTCAATTTGTATTTTTAAAAGACTTATTTTTTACATTAGAGTGACACAAAATAGATAATTTTTATAGAAGACTGTGAAATTTCATGCCATAAACTGCTTTTAAAATTAAAAACATGAGTCAAAACTACTTTAAATCAATTATATTTCTAAATATATATTATTCAAATATATCCCGACCTCGATCAGGATCAACTCAGGGACATTTTCACAATGACTTTAATAATATTTATCTAGACCGGCAAACTGACCAATATTCAATAGTAATAAACGTCCGCGGAGGAATATATCTATATCGATAATCAATGCGAAATAGATGGGCAGAAGTTCAACATTAACTTTAAGAGTAATGGAATTTATAAATTTATAAATTAATAGATTAATATTTATTAAAAACCCTCTTTAAAACGAAACTAATACCATATATAAATGAAAAACGCTCTGGGGCCTTTTTCATGAATCACAAGTAACAAGTCCACAAGTCACAAGTAAATTCCATAAGTGTTGTAAAAGAACGTTTCATAAACCACAAGAGCACATTGTAGTGACTTGTAGAAATATGATGAAAAACCTTAGGAACATTTATAAATGCAGGCCCGTCGCCAGGTCATTTCAAAGGGGGGGGGGGGAGGGCACTAATTTTAATAGAGGCCCATTACCGCATTGGGCTCATATTATTAGGCTACAACATAATAATGATATCATCTTCTACCCACGTTCAGAAAGTAAATGAAGAAAATAAACAAAGGTTTTTACCTTTTTAAAAGCATAAAATCTTAATTTGAATTGGGTGGATATATATGTACAATTATTATCAGGAAACCAATAATAGATAAATTAAATTTATTATTATATATACATATATCATATTACATCATTCATGTTTTACATATAGCATAACTTCAATTAATTGATAATGAATAAAGATAACAGAATTTGAAATAATTGTTTATTAATACTTATTCACTTTTAGCGTACACTATTGTCAATGAAAAACGTCTAAATGAAAATATCGCTTATGTAATACATACTAATAATGTTTAACCATGAGTTTACATGAGGCAAAGTGTGATGAGTCTATTTATTATTTAAATAATCAGAAGGTATGAGGACGAGCGCTTTATTTAATGTACAAAAGATGATCGGCAAAAAATTTACGTGGATGTTTTGTGGAGAAAAGGTGAACTGCTTCTTTGTAGTCAACAGGATGCCCATAGTGCATACTCATTAATGCCAGCGATGTCAGCCTGTTGTTCTTTATGGACTTATGGACCCGTGTATATGCAGCCGTCTCAGAGATGAAAAAGAACGTTCACAAGTACATGCAATTTGAATCAAGATGAATAAATTAGGAAAACAGGTTTTGTCACAGACAGTAATGGATCCAGAGAGTGATTGCGGTCTTTCTTCAGGTGGAACAGACAGCCATTTTCTCTTCCATAAAGAAAGCTCTAAGCTAACAAGAGACGCATCAAAAAAGCATTTCTCATAGAATTCTACAGTTTGGTTTAAAATGGGCCCCCTGAGTTCCCTGTTGCCGATGGAGCATCTGAGTTCCTGGTTGCCCATTGGGCCCCTAAATACATGGTACAAAGGGGCCCTAGAATTCATGTTGCAGATGGGCCCCTAAATTCCTATTGTCGATGGTCCCCTTGCATTATTGTATTTTTTTGGACCCCTGAATTTAAGTTGCCTATGTTTTATTTTAGTATAGTAATGTACTAAGAATAGGGCCCACAATATTTAAGGGACCCTCTTAATTCTGAGGGAGGGGGGGGGGGCACGGCCACTATGCCCCCCGCTAGCGACGAGCCTGAACTATATTTAGAGATTGTAGGATAGGTGAATATTTCATAGGTGAAATATTTTACTTTTACGCTCTTTTAAGCTATATAGTAATGATAGAGGAAAAAAGCAGATGACCATTATCTATTGTTATACTCTTTTATAGCTGTCAGCCTATTTTATTAAGAGTCGGCAAGTGAATATGTGGGCGTTTATTAGTTTCGGCACTCAATTGTCATGTCAACAAAAGCATAAAGTACTTTTCACTCTGGGCAACGAATAATGCTCGAATTTTGAGGAACAGTTCGGCCGCTGAGGGAATGCTGGTTATCGTCCATTTCAGCGGGCAATTATCTTTGGGGACAACTATTACTCCTGCCTTGACTGGCTTATCCCTCTGGTGCATGCTCCAACCCACCAAGCGAAAGAACGCTTCAATCGGGCTCACAGAAAGACCTGTCGGAAAATGGAGTGTTGCTATGGCCTCTGCAAGAACCGTTTCACTGTATTGCAGAGTTGTCTTCGCGTTAGTCCAAAATTCGGAGCAAACGTGATCAATGCACGTTTCATATAATATTGCACCACATCTGTCTTCACGATCGCGATGATGTAGATTTTAACGTGGTCGTCGTTCCCGAAGAAGTGGAACAATTAGAGGACAATTATGCTGATCGCCGCAGACAATTAGTTCGCCGCAGACAAGAACTTGCAAACTTTTTTGCTCCACTATAAAAAATTGATTATTTATACAAACGAATATTTGCGGATATATAAGATGATAGTTTTAATAATGTTGAATATATTTTAAACACATTTTGGTTATTAATATTGTTTATGTAATGACGGAATCCAATAAAATAAGTTATTAAATAATTAGTTGTATTTTTTACAAGAGCCTAAACCTCTTGTAAAATTTTTCGAAAATCACAAGGGAATTCCAAACGAAATTTATTACAAGTGTTCTTTATGAAACTGAATACTTGTAAATAACTTGTTGACTTGTGAAAATCCCTTGTGGATTACACTTGTGAACTTGTGTTTGATGAAACGAAAATTCATGTGGATTGTGGATTTGTGACTTATAGACTTGTGACTTGTACTTTATGAAAAAGGTCCCAGGACGTTTTTATTGATCAGTTTGCCGGTCTAGATAAATAATATATAAGTTAATGCATTTTCACGGGAGAAAGAATTACTCGATAAAATGGTCAATTTATCTAGTACAGACTACCTATCTAACCAAAATTTCACAGTAAGAATTGATCGGATCGAATCAGACAGTCATACTCTTACACATGGTGTACCTCAAGGTATAATGTACTAGATCTCATACTTTTCACAGCTTACACTACTCCGTTATCTATAATCGAACAAATTCATTACATATTCGATACCATCTATAATATGCGGCTGATACTCAGTTATGGTTTACACTTGATTACACTGAAACAGATCAAATTATATAGTTGCGAAGAATGTCTGGAATCTATATATTGCTGGATGTAAGCCAATTTAACAAATTTAAATTGAATCCAGCGAAAACAACATTAGTGGTCAATTGAATCCCAGGAATGGAAAATAGTGACATTGTGCTTCGACTTAATAGTATTGAAAACATTCCGACGAACACTACACGAAATTTAGGAGTTATTTTTGATCGCTCTCTATCGTCATGTAAATGGCATTTTACTAGTTGAAACAAATCAGAAGCATAGTCCGCTTCCTACCAAACAAACTACATGAAAGGCCTCATTAGTGCATTAATTATTTCAAATTTGATTTTTGTAATGCTGTCTTAGTTAATCAACCTAAAAAAGCATTAGCTAAACTTCAAAGAGTCCAAAATGCAACAGCCCGGCTGGCCACTAAATCACCATGACAAACTCCAACTGCTCCTCTTCTCAATACTCTTCATGGGCTGCCAATTAAAAAAGAATTCGTTACAAAATTATTGTTCCCACACATCAAGCAATCCGCATAAAACAGCACCGCAATATATTCAGGAACTTGTGACAAAAAATTCGACAGTGTGTATGACAAGGTAATCATCAGCAACAATAATCTCTAGGCGGCATCACCTAGTCGATCGCACTTTCTCTTCTAGTGCACCATTAATATGGAGCGACTTACCTTTATATATAAGATGTATCCTTGACTTATCCAGCTTATTAGATCAAAGTTAAAACATTTCTGTTTTTCAGTTAATGACATTTTCTTATATTTGTAACATTCATCTTGAAATTTTATTAAGCGCTGCTGACTTTTCTTGCAAATTGAAGCGCTATATAAATGTGTGAATATCATAAAAATAGAATGAGCGAACATCATGTGAGAACAAATAATCACTTTATACATAAATCTAATAAACTTTAATACAAAATCACAATTTAAGAAAATATTCAAAAAAAGTGTTAGCAATGATTATGAACTCCTGAAACGTACTAAACACAACTGCAGAACGTTGGATATTTATAAATATCAATGCACTGGCCCTCATGTATCTACGTATTTTTCTAGTATCTATAATATATTTCTATTTCTAGAAAAATTAGAAAACCTGGCTATTGTTAAATATATTGTTTCTGTACTTGGATATTGTTTGTGTATTTAAATATCATGAAATGAGATAATCCAAAACCACGCAAAACCACACTTTTACTGATGATGTTCAGGATGCTCCTGTTCTACACTTCTACTGATGATGTTCAGGATGCTCCTGTTCTACACTTCTAC